>ML679610.1:3580-17660 GCA_007922305.1 Dermatemys mawii
CTAGTGGTTAGAGCAGGGCAGGAACTGGGAGCCAGGACTCCTGGGTTCTCTCCCTGGTGCTCGGAAGTGAGTGGATTCTAGTGGTTAGAGCAGGGGAGGGGCTGGGAGCCAGGACTGCTGGGAGCGGAGCAGAGCTCTGGGTTTCTGGTCCTGGGGTAGAGAAAACTTCCTTGATCACACGCTGGCTTTGGGACTGGGGTCAGACCCTATTTCCCCCCAGCCGGTCCACTGAGTCCTGTCCCCCCTTCTCTGCAGCTGCCGAACCAGTAACAGGAAGAGCCTGATCCTGACCAGCACGTCCCCAACGCTGCCGCGGCCCCACTCCCCCCTCCCCGGTCACATCGGTGAGTTCCCCCGGCTCGGGACTCCAGCCAGCCAGCATCAGCCCAGCCGTGCCGCTCCGCAGCCAGCAGGGGGAGCTCTTGTCCCGCCAGGGGCGGCCCCTGCCCCTGGCTGTGCCTGGGAGCTGCTCCCACCACCCACCGGCAGCTCAGCTCTTCCCCTAGCTCCGCACCTGGAGCGGTGTCTGGCTGCCCGTCTGGTCATTTATCACAGCATCCGTCTAGCCATTCATGAGCCCATCCATCCATCCACCCCTCTCTTTCGATCCATCCATCACTTACGCAGTGTCACTATCTACTCATCCATCCATCCGCTGTCCACCTCGCTATAGTCCATCCATCCATCTCGCCTTCTGCCCATTTATCTACCTGTCTATCCATTTGTCCATTCTTCTGTCAGTCCATCCATCCATCCCCTAATACAGCTCTGTCCACTGACAGATTCTCCATCCATCCGTCTCTTTCTCATGCCCCCATCACCACTTTCTCCAGCTGCTAACACATCCAGGCCTCCCACCCCGTTGGCTGCTCTCAGGAGGAAGTGGGGGCAGCAGCCAAGAGCAATGCAGTCCATCCCCTGTGGCTCTGCCCTCTCTGAGAGGGGTCTTGGAGGAGGAGTGGCTCCACGGAGGGGGTGGCATGTGGTGTTGGTGGCAGCGGTGGGATGCTATCTGTCGGGGAATCCTAACATGCTCTACGTCTGTCTGTCGTCCCCTGCTTCCCCTCCCTCGCAGGCAGCAGCCCCCTGGACAGCCCGAGGAACTTCTCCCCCAATGCACCTGCCCACTTCTCCTTCACCTCCTCGCGCAGGTAAGGGCTGTTGCCAGGCTCCGGTGAGTGGAACTAGTTTACCAGGTCTCAGCCCAGTTCCAAGGTGTCTCCCTCCACAGCTAACCAACACCCTCCCACCTCGCCAGCAGCCTCTAACCCCCAGCCCCTCACCTTCCACTCTTCCCAACTCCCCTCCTATATCTGGTAATAGAACCCAGGAGTCCTAGCTCTCAACCCCTCATTGCTCCTCACAGAGCTGGGGAGGGAACCCGGAGTCCTAGCTCTCAACCACCCACGGCCCTAGCCGCTAGACCCCATGCCCCTCCCAGAGCCGGGGATAGAATCCAGGAGTCCTGGCTCCCATCTGCTCCCTGCTCTGATTCCGGCCCTGCCCAGAGCCCCACAGCCATGGCGCTGTCTCCTCTTGGAGATACTGAAAGGGAGTGTGAGCAGGACAGGGCCTGGGAGCCAGGACTTCTGGGATCTCTCCCCAGGTCTGGGAGGGGAGTGCGGTCTAGTGCTTCGACTAGAGCCAGGGGATGGAGCCAGGACTCAGGGAGGGGAGTGGGGTCTAGTGGTTAGAGCTGGGGGGCTGGAGCCAGGATTCCTGGGATCTCTCCCCAGGTCTGGGAGGGGAGTGTGGTCTAGTGGTTAGAGCTGGGGCCTGGGAGTGAGGACTTCCTGGCTCTGGGAGGGGAGTTAATTAACACCCCCATTGTTCCCAGTGGCCCTATGGGTGACCCCCGAGCCCTTGAGGGTTCCCATGTAGCTGTTCCAGTGGGGCATTGCCTGCCACCTCTGCTCAGCCCCTTTCTCCCACAGGCCAGGCAGCAGCTCCAAGCCCCTGGCACTGGGGGGAGGGGGGCTGGGCTGGCCGGGGCTGGGGCCCTAGTTGCTCTCTGGGGACGAGATCTCCCTCGGCTGGATCCCCCCTAGACCAGATCCCCCTCAGCTGGATCCCCCTAGACCAGATGCCCCTCGACTGGATCCCCCCTAGACCAGATCCCCCTCGGCTGGATCCCCCCTAGACCAGATCCCCCTCGGCTGGATCCCCCTAGACCAGATGCCCCTCGGCTGGATCCCCCTAGACCAGATCCCCCTCGGCTGGATCCCCTCATACCCTCCTTTTGGTCCCCTCAGGGCAGATGGACGCCGCTGGTCTCTGGCTTCCCTCCCCTCGTCCGGGTATGGAACCAACACGCCCAGCTCCACCGTGTCGGTGAGTGTCGTCCCCCCGGGGCCGGCTGGCCCGTCCACACCGCGCTGGCACTGGCGGTCAGGGCTGGCCCCCGGGGGGCGCTAGGGGTCTGTGCTGCAAGGGGCAGGGCGTCAGAAGGGGGTGCTCTTCTCACCGCCGTGCTGCGGTTACAATAGGACGGGGGAGTCTCTTTCACTTCCTCTCCTAAGCGGTGGTTAATTAATGACCTGTCCCACCCCAGAGGTGGCTGCACCTCGGCGGCGGGTCCCCGTCGAACCCTCCTCTTTCTCGCCCTCCCTAGTCGTCCTGCTCCTCCCAGGAGCGGCTGCACCAGCTGCCCTACCAGCCCACCACGGACGAGTTGCATTTCCTCTCCAAGCACTTCGGCAGCACCGAGAGCATCACGGACGACGATGGGGGGCGCCGCTCTCCCGCCGTGCGCCCCCGGTCCCGGAGCCTCAGGTACTGCAGGGGCAGAGGGGACGCCCCCTCCCACAGCGCCTGTTCCCTTCCCCTTGAGTGGGTTCCCATAGAAGACTTGCAATGGAAATCTGTCTGCCGCAGGGGTGGGGGGGTTCCGCAGGGGGCGCCCTCCCCCGGCGGTTGGGCTGGCTCCAGTGTGGTGCTAGCGGGTGCTGTGCTGCGGGAAGTGGGGTCCTCTCCAGTGCTGACCCTCGCGGCCCAGCAGAGTGATAGGGAGAGGGATCGGGGGCTTAGGGGGTGCTCTCCCTTGTGCCACGCCTTCCTGGTGTAACAGCTACCAGGTCTCCACCCCAGAGGTGGCTGCATCTTAGCTGCCGGGTAAATGACCCCCATATAAACAACTCCCGTGCCCCACCCCAGAGGTGGCTGCATCTCAGCACCAGGTGGGTGGTTTCTGGGAGGCGGGAGGTACTTGGGGGAACACGGGGCAGGCATGGAGATGTAACACCATGTGACTCCTCCCTTCCTCCCTGCCCTGCAGCCCGGGCCGCTCCCCGTCCTCCCACGACAACGAGATAGTGATGATGAACCATGTGTACAAGGAACGGTTCCCCAAGGTATGTGGGGGGAGGGGACAGGCCCTGAGGGCTGCGCAGGGGACAAGGGCCCGGAGGCACAGCAGCAGGGGGGACCTGGGGGCCTGGCAGAGTCCAGTGAGCAGGGGCCCAGGGAGCAGTGGGGGGGCCCAGGGGCTTGCAGGACCCCGGGGTTGTTACAGGACCTGGCTGGGGAGAGATCTCCGAGGTCCCTGCAGTGCCCGGGAGACAGCGGTCGGGCAGGACGGGCTGGGCAGACCCTGGGCTCCCCATGCAGAGGTGGGGGTGTCCAGCCAAACCCTGGGCCCGTTCCTTTGGGAAGGGAGCCCTCTGGTGGTGAGAAGTTGTACAACCACTGCCTGCTCCCTCTGGGGATTCCATGGGGGATCCCGGAGGGTTGGAGGGGGGACCCCACCCCACATTCACCTCAGGGTCTCGTTCACCACTGGGACCAAGGGACAGAGGTCTGAGGGGTCTCGCCAAGGTTTGGTTGCGACTGGCCAGGTGACACCTTCATGATTCCTGGATTCTGTCTTAGCTTGGGGGAGCGGGGGTGTAGTGGTTAGAGCAGGAGGCTGGGAGCCAGGACTCCTGGCTTTTGTTCTGGCTCAGGGAGGGCAGTGGGGTCTAGTGGTTAGATGCGGGGGCTGGGAGCCAGAACTCCTGGGTTCTGCCCTGGCTCAGGGATGGCAGTGGGGTTCCCGCTCAGAGCGGCCTGGTCTCTGGGGTAAACTCCCCCCAAGCCCCAGGTCCGGCTGAGTCAAATCTCCCCGGCCAGGCCACGGCGCAGATGGAGGAGAAGCTGCAGGATTTCGTCACGGCCTTCGAGCCGGACAACGTGCTGCCCCTGGCCGACGGGGCCCTCAGCTTCATCCACCACCAGGTGATCGAGCTGGCCCGGGACTGCCTGGCCAAGGCCCGCGAGGGGCTCATCACCAGCATCTACTTCTACGAGCTGCAGGAGAACATGGAGAAGCTGCTGCAGGACGTGAGTGGGGGATGGAGCAGTGACAGGAGTGGGCTGGGGGGGGTCACAGGAGGGTGCTGGGGGGCATGATGAGAGCCCTGGGGGTGACGGGGGCAGGGCAGGAGGGCAGGCCCAGGACATAGGGCCGGCCTGGGCTGCCTCTCCCCTCCCGCCCCCAGGCCTACGAGCGCTCGGAGAGCCTGGAAGTCGCCTTCGTGACCCAGCTGGTGAAGAAGCTGCTGATCATCATCTCCCGCCCAGCGCGGCTCCTGGAGTGCCTGGTGAGGGCAAGTGGGAGCACCGGGGGGGGAGCTACCCCCACTCTGCTGCACCCCGTGCTAGGAGCCGGGGCTGTCCTCTGGGACACCCAGATCCCAGCCCTGCTGCCTGTCAGATTTACGTGCTGCTAGCATCCCTGCTCTAACCCTAATCCTAGGCCAAGTCTAGCTCTAACCGCTAGCCCCCACTTCCCTCCCAGAGCCAGAGAGAACCCAGGAGTCCTGGCTCCCAGCCCCCCTGCTCTGCCCACTAGACCCTGCTCTCCTCCCAGAGCCAGGGGGAGAACCCAGGAGTCCTGGCTCCCAGCCCCTCTGCTCTGCCCACTAGACCCTGCTCTCCTCCCAGAGCCAGGGGGAGAACCCAGGAGTCCTGGCTCCCAGCTGCCCCTCGCTCTACCCATCCCTCTGACTCCATTCTGTGCCTGCCCCCATGTCCCCTGAGCCTGTCCCCCCGCTCCCCCATTCACACCCCCAGCCTGCCCCCACCTCTCTATGTTCCCCCCTTAGCCATCCTCAAACCTGGCAGCTTGGACCACCCATGCCAGCCAATCCCAAGGCACCCAGCCGGTTGCCCTGGCAACAAGGTGCTAGCCAGTGACAGGGCCGCTGCCTGGGCCCAATAGCGAGCAAGCTGGCAGCAGAGGGTGGTGTGGCATTGGCCAAGGCAGCTTGCTGATGCGGCCTGTTGCTGTAGCAACAGCCATCCCTGCCCAGTTGCTGGGGGGCCGTCATGGCAACAGACAGGCAGAGGCATCTTCCAACTGGGATCTTCCTGCTATGGGGTTGTGATGCTGGGAATAGTGGGTGGGCGTGTAAATAGCCCCTCTGCCCTGCACCCCAAGAGCCCCACCGTCTAACTCGCCAATCAACGTGTGACCCCCACTTCGCCCGGGGATGAGAGGTGGGGGGGAGCGGGAGGGAGAGAGCCAGGGGGAGGGGCTGGCAGCTTCTGAGACGGTGACAAAGGACACAGCCGCGCACGCGCGCATGTGTGTGTGTGTGTGTGTGTGTGTGTGTGTGTGTGTGAGAGAGAGAGAGAGAGAGAGAGAGAACTCCCTTACAAGCACCCAAAATACACCTGCCAACACCCCCGCACAAAGACACCGGAAACACATCCACCCCCCGCAGCATCCAACACACACAAGAAGAGCTCTGTGTAGCTTGAAAGCTCGTCTCTCTCACCAAGGGGAGTTGGTCCAATGAAGAATATTTCCTCACCCACCTTGACATGCTACACACCTCAACACACAGACACAAGTACACCCCCACACCTGACACCCACTCCCAAACACCTGAAACAGACACACACACCCCAACACACAGACACAAGTACACCCCCACACCTGACACCCACTCCCAAACACCTGAAACAGACACACACACCCCAACACACAGACACAAGTACACCCCCACACCTGACACCCACTCCCACACACCTGAAACAGACACACACACCCCAACACACAGACACAAGTACACCCGCACACCTGACACCCACTCCCACACACCTGAAACACACGCACACGCCAACACATGGACACAAATACACTCCTCCGCACCTGACCTCCACTCCTACACACCTGAAACAGACACACACATGCCAACACACAGACACAAATACATCCTCCCACACCTGACCCCCACTCCCACACACCTGAAAAACACCCCCAATATACATTCAAATCCCTGAAACCGAATTCCCCACACACACACCTGAAACAGACATGCACAAATACCTGAAACAGACACAGAGAAGCACCAACACCCCCCACCCCCAACACAAATGTGCACAAATGCCTGCAAGGCCTGACCTGACATACCCACGTTCCTGAAACACACAAAGCCACAAACACCTGGTACACACACGCACAGAACTGCCCGAGGCGCACTCACTTACACACACATACACACTGTGCCCCTGCTGACAGCCCCTGGTATGATCCGCAGTTGGGGCTCCCCTGCCCGGTGCTGCTCTCGGACACTAGGGCAGCCATGAGGTGTCTCCCCAGCCCGCAGGGTCTCTGTATGGGGCTGTGCCACCCCCCCCCCCCCCCCCCCGCTCCTGCCCGTTAGTGACGGGGCTGGTGGCCCTGCTGGCGTCTTGCAGGAGTTTAACCCCGAGGAGTTTTACCACCTGCTGGAGGCGGCAGAGGATCACGCCAAGGAGGGGCACCTGATGAAGACGGACATCCCCCGCTACATCATCAGCCAGCTGGGCCTCACCCGCGACCCCTTCACAGGTAACCCCAGCCAGGGAGAGCGGCACAGCGACCGGTGCCCTCTGCAGCAAGGCCTGCGCTAGCGAGCGTGCGTGTTGCCATTGCACAAGTGTGTGTGATGGTACGTGGGTGTTTGCCTGTGTCTTAGCATGCACGTGTGCGTGACTGCAGTGAGCGTGTGACTGTGGGTGTGTGAGCATGCATGTGTGTAAGATTGCACATGTGTGTGTGTGACTGCACACGTGTTAGCATGCACATGTGCGTGATTGCAGGTGTGTGTGTGACTGTGGGTGTGTTAGCATGCACATTTGGGTATTAATGGACATCTGTGTGTGTGTTAACGTGCACGTGTGTTGCACATTGGTGTATAATTGCACGTTTGTTAGCATGCACGTATGTGGGTGTGTGACTATGCATGTGTGTTTGCATGCACGTCTGTGATTGCACGTGGCTGTGTGACTGTGTGCGTTCACATGCACGTGTGTTATTGCACATTGGTGTGTGATGTTTCCCCCCAGACATGGTGCATCTGGAGGAACACGACAGCGGTGGATCCAACACGCCCGAGACAGACGAGTTCACAGAAGTAAGTTCCCCCCTAGGTGTGCAAACA
Source organism: Dermatemys mawii (assembly GCA_007922305.1). Lineage (NCBI taxonomy): Eukaryota > Metazoa > Chordata > Testudines > Dermatemydidae > Dermatemys > Dermatemys mawii. Next base: position 10,987 of record ML679610.1, read on the forward strand.
GCACACGGCCATCAAGGCTCCGAGCCGTGGGGGGATGGGCAGCGTGTCAGGGCTGAGTCTGGTGCCCCACAGCTCTGGATCTGTACTGGTTGGGGGGACTCGCCATTCCACTGTCCCCTGCTGGAGGGGATTGGAACTGCCCTTCTGTTTGTCAGAACCACCCCAGTGCCCGGGGTCCCACTGGGTGACAGTCTGGCAAAGGGCTTGGGTCAGGTCCCTGTTGCCCCACCTGGGGCATTGTGTTAATGCACAAATTCATTTGCCCACCTAGAGACACAGACACACAACGGAGGCAACACAACTGCACGCTCACACAGCCACACAATGCCCAGCCACCCGTATACACGTTCACGGAGAAACACACACAGATTGGCGTGCAACACAATCACACACACCTAGACACAACCCCACACAGTCACACCCTCCTACAAAGACACAACCTGGAAATAACATACACACACCCCAGAGACACACACTCTACACACACAGATACACAGCCCCAGAAACACCTACCCATCCAGAGAGATACATAACCCCAGAAGCAGCACATACACACTGGACGCAGACACACACACACAGATACAAAGACCCAGAAACAACACACCCCATAGATCCACTCCACCAGGGACAGCCAGCCCCACAGCTATACACACAAACACAACCCCCAGCCCCCTGCCCTGGCTGGCGGTAGCCCAGCATGGGAACACCAGGCACCTGGTGCTCTGTGACGGTGGGGTCTAGTGGTTAGAGCAGGGGGCTGGGAGCTAGTGGGGACCAAGGGCTGACATGGGGGGTGGATCTGAGGGGTGGAGGCCCCCCCTTTCCTGCCCCCATCCTCAGTGATGAGTGTGATTTATTCCAGGGCCGGGGAGCTGCCTTGAAACATAAGAAACCACCTGGAGAAGGGGACTTTGAAACCATCAAACTTATTAGCAATGGAGCCTATGGGTGAGAGAGGGTTGGGGGAGGGGTTAATTAACCCCTGACCCAGGGCCCCTCGTGCAGATGTGGCCTGCACCCCTTGGGGGCTGGGAGGAGTCAGGAGAGATCTGGTTCCTCCCTTCACAGCCCCAGGGCTCTCAGGAAGGGATCAGCACCCCCAAACCCACCCCCAGCCTCACAGAGACTTGAGGGAGGAAGGGAGAACACTGGACTCCTGGGTTCTATCCCAGCTCCGAGGCAGCGGTGAGGTTGAGTGGTTAAAGTGGGGGCGGACGGGGAGTCAGCCCAGGTTCCCACACCAGCCGTGGGAGGGGAGCGGTCAGATTTGGGGGATTGGGACCAGGACTCCTGGGTTCCTGTTCCAGCCCTGGGAGGGGAGCGGTTAGAGTTAGGGAAGGGGGATGGGGCTGGCTGCAGGACTCCTGGGTTCCCACTCTAGCCCCGGGAGGGGAGCAGTTAGAGTTGCAGGGTGGGAGATTGGTGCCAGGACTCCAGGGTCTGCACCAGGGGCAGGGGCCGGGGCCGGGACCGAGCGCTGCTCTGCATTTCAGGGCCGTGTACTTGGTGCGGCACAAGGAGACCCGGCAGCGCTTCGCCATGAAGAAGATCAACAAGCAGAACTTGATCCTGCGGAACCAGATCCAGCAGGCGTTCGTGGAGCGCGACATCCTCACCTTCGCCGAGAACCCCTTCGTGGTCAGCATGTTCTGCTCCTTCGAGACCAAGCGCCACCTCTGCATGGTCATGGAGTACGTGGAAGGTGCGACTGGGGCCGCGGGCACACGCCTGGGTTGGGGGGGGTAAGGGGAGGCACGCCTGGGGTTGGGGAGTAGTGGAGGCATTCCTGGGGCTGGGGGGCGCAGGGGAGCACACTAGGGGCTGGGGAGGCATGAGGGACAAGCCTGGGGCTGGGGGAGACAGGGTGGTCACCTCCGGAGCTAGGGGGCAGGGTGCACACGTCCAGAGTTGGGGAGGGATGGGGGGCACACTCAGGACTGAGGGGGGCAGGGAGACATGCCCTTGGGTGGGCGGCCACGGCCCGGCCCGGCCCGCCTGGGGAGGGAACACCGATGGCAGCCCTAAAACTGTCGCACCTTGGTGGGGCTGGCTAGTGTGTATTATATCACAACATGGTGGTGTCGTGACATGGTGGAGCATTGTGTTCTGTCACAACATAGTGGTATCATGATGTGGTGGAACTGTCTAGCAGTGTGTTGTGTCACAACACGGAGCTGTTGTGTTGTGATGCGATACAGCTCCTTAGCAGTGTGTCATCTCACAACACAGTGGCATTGTGTCATGACGTGCCCCTTCTGCATAGCAACATGACACGTCCCAGCACGATGGTGTCATTTTGTGACCTGCCCTCTCTGCGCAGTGATGTGGTCACAACATGGTGGTGTTGTGTTGTGATGTGGTGGAGCTGCCTAGCGGTGTGTTGTGTCACAACATGGTGGCGGTGTGTCGTGATGGGCTATCTGGGCAGGGTGGTGTGGCATGACACGGTGGCACAGCATAATGTGCTGCCTGCAGAGGGTGATGCCGTGTCTTGGCGGGGGGACGGGTGTTGGGACAGGGGGACATTGGGTCATGACGGAGCAGGGTCCGCGTTGCATCTCGACAGAGTGGAGTTGTATTGCAGGGCAGGGTGGGGTGATAGGGAGATGTTGAGTCAGGACGGGGGAATGCCTTATGGTGCCAGGGAACAATCGTGGCAGGGCACGGCATTGATGTGTCACAACAGGGCCGGGCTCTGTCCTGACGGCACCGTGGTTTAGAGTGGCAGGGCAGCGTTGTGTCATCGTGGGGCAGTGTCGTGCCCCGATGGGGTGGATTTGTGTGGCATCGTGACGGGTCGGCACTGTGGCGTGCCAGGGTGCCGTTGTCCTGGGACAGGGTGGTGTTGTATTGTAGCGGCACGTGTCTGCCTTGCCTCACATCCTCCGGGCACAGGCTTCCCACGGCGAGATCCCAACATCGCCGACAGGCTGTTTTAGCTGCTCCTGGGGGAATTTTGCACACACACACAAAAAAAAAATCTGTGCCAAAAAATTAAAATTTTTCACACCATATTTTAAAATTCTGCAAAATTCTGCATATTTCATTTGTCAAAATAACAGTGTAATCATGCCCGTTTCAAATATTTTGATACTTTGTTTCAAAATACCTCTCCGCATGTATGTCTGTGAGGTTACAGACAACAAAAAAGAATCCAGAAATGTTTTTTGGCAAACAGATTCCTTACTAGACATATTAATTTAAAACTCTGAGTAATAGTTCATTTAAACTACAGAACAGAAACGTATTTCTCACACCCCGTAGAAGCAGAGCAAAGGCCTGGTGGAGTCAGGGGTAACGGAGGAGCTGAGGGAGAGGGAAGTAATTGCTGGGAAGGGTGTGAACTTGGAGGGTGGTTGGATATGGGTGGGAAAAGTATGGAACAGTTTTTTTGGGGTGGGGAGGGATTGTTAGGGAGCTTTCCCCATGCAGACCCTGTCTGACCCCTATCCTTCCCAATTCATCAAGCACATCAGCTCCTGTCCCCATGTGTCCCTCCACCCCTGCTAAGACACCCTCTCCCCCCCCATCCCCATGTGTCCCTGCGCCACTCCTGTCCCCATGTGTCTCTGTGCCCCCACTCAGCCATCTCTCTTCCCCATGTGGCCCTGCACTCCTTCCTCCTGTGGCCCTGTGCCTCAACTCCTATTCAGCCCCTGCCCCCAGCCTGTCCTCCCTTTCTAGCCCTTATGATTCCCTATGTGTGACCTCCCAGGAACCCCATGTGCCCCATGCTGGCTGCCTCCCCATGTCTTCTGACCTGGCCTGACAGGCTCTGTGAAGAAGGCACTTCAGGCTCTTTCTCTTCCCTATCTGCAGCTGCTCTGCTCTAGCACCCCAGCACCCTCTGGTGGGCAAAAGGTGGAACTGCAGCAACTTTCCAGCAGAAGTTATTTTCTGCAGGGAAAAAATAAAAATGTGCACGGCACATGAATTATGTTCACGGGCAGAGGCGCAGGATTCCCCCACGAGTATCCACTGGGGCTGGAAGTTGAAATTTCTGGAGAGGGGCTAGGGCTCCATGCACCCCTCCATCAACAGGCCTCAAGCATGGAGAGCTCCCTGCTCTAGGGGTATGAGGGGAACCCTCCTCCCAGGATAAACAGGATCTCCCTGGCTCCCCTGGCAGGGGGGGACTGCGCCACGCTGTTGAAGAACATTGGGGCCCTGCCTGTGGAGCTGGCGCGGATGTACTTCGCCGAGACCGTGCTGGCCCTGGAGTATCTGCACAACTATGGCATTGTCCACCGTGACCTCAAACCCGACAAGTATGGAGCCAGTGGGGAGGGGAGCAGAACTCCTGGGTTCTCTGCCCATTTCTGGGCGGGGAGTGGGGCCTAGTGGTTAGAGCAGGTTGGGGGCTGGGAGGCAGGACTCCTGGGTTCTCTGCCCAGCTCTGGGAGGGATGTGGGGTCTGGTGTTTAGAGCAGGGTGGGGGGTGGGGGGTTGGGAGCCAGGACTCCTGGGTCCTATACCCAAAAGGAGGCAGCTTCTTCCATTGCTCTTTCATCCCCCTCCCTCAGCCCCATCTGGGCCGCTCCCAGCTCCCCCTAAGGATGGGGCTGGGCCCTAAGAAGTGGTGATCTGGGGCTCAGGAGGGGAGTGAATCCCACCTCCCCAGCCCCTGCTCTCAGGGGCTCTCTGTCGCTGTCCCCACAGCCTGCTCATCACCTCCATGGGGCACATCAAGCTGACAGACTTCGGCCTCTCCAAGATGGGGCTGATGAGCCTCACGACCAACCTGTACGAGGGCCACATCGAGAAGGACGCCCGCGAGTTCCTGGACAAGCAGGTGAGGCCACGGGGCAGGGGAGGGGGACGAAGGGGGATGGGCTGCAGTGGGCGGGGCCATAGGGGTGAAGCTACAGGAGCTCCTGATTTGGGGGGACGGGCAGGGGATGGGCACTAGGTCAGAGCTGATGGGGTGGGGGGCTCAGTGCGGGCAGAGGGCTGAGCGGGGGGCACTAGGGGGGGGCCAAGGGGGGGGGGGCTCAGTGTGGGTGGGGGGGTCTGAGCAGGGTGCTAGGGCGTGCACTCACGGGAGGCTGATGGGGTGGGAAGCTGAGGGAGGGTTCAGGGGGGGGGGGGGGTTCATTTGTGTGGGGGGGCCCGGGGGGGGGCCGTGGGGGCCGGGAGCTCAGGGTGGGGGGGGGCCGAAGGGGGGCACTTCCCAAAGGCTGACACCCTCTCCCCCGGGCAGGTGTGCGGGACCCCCGAGTACATCGCGCCCGAGGTGATCCTGCGCCAGGGCTACGGGAAGCTGGTGGACTGGTGGGCCATGGGCATCATCCTCTACGAGTTCCTGGTGGGCTGCGTCCCCTTCTTTGGGGACACCCCTGAGGAGCTCTTCGGGCAGGTCATCAGCGGTAGGTGGGGGCCCGGGGGGGGCATTGGCATCCTCAGGGGAGGGGTGAAGTTTGAGGGCAGGTTCAGGAAGTTGTCAGTGTAAATTTTGGGGGGAGGGTCATGGAAGGTGCGAGGGGGGAAGGGGCTGGGTTTGGGGGAAGGGTCGGGGGAGGGGCTGAGTTGAGGGCAGAAGGGTCAGGGGAGGGGTCTGAGTGCGGGGAAGGGGCTGGGGGAAGGGTTGGGGAGGGGCTGAGTTTGGGGGGAAGGGTCGTGAGAGGGGCTGAGTTGAGGGGGTAAGGATCGGAGGAGGGGCTGAGTTGGGTTCAGCTCTGCCCTGCCCCCATCTAACCCCCCGGCCCCCTCCCCCAGACGGGATTCGGTGGCCGGGCGGGGAGGGGGCCCGGCCCGCGGACGCTCAGCACCTCATTTCCTGCCTGCTGCAGACCGACCCACTCGTCCGCCTGGGGGCTGGTAAGACGCTGCCCCCGCCACGTCCGCCCCCACATGTCTGCCCCCCATATGCCCCCCCCATGGGGCCGAGCTGGGGATGGGCACGTGGATCATCGCACAACGGACCTACTGCAGCCATGGGCCCCGCTCAGCTAGTGCCTGGTGTGACCCCGAAGCCTTGGGCCCCCCACATCTCTGACGCCCCAGGTTCCCCCCTGGTGCCCCCACCCTATTCCAGTGCCCTCGTGCCCACAGCAGCCTTTGGCCGTTCTAGCCGGGCTGGTGCCCACCAGTCATGGGCCCGCGCGGCTCTGCCTGTCCCCTGGGGTTCCCCCTGCCTGCCCCCTGTAAGGGCCCTGCCCCGTGGGGTTCCCCCTGCCTGCCCCCCACAAAGGGCCCTGCTCCCTGGGTTCTCCCTCACCTGCCCCCTGCGAAGGGCCCTGCCCCCATTCTTCCCCCACCTGCCCCCTGTGAAGGGTCCTGCCCCCCGTTCTCCCCCTCCCTGACGCCCCGCCCTGGCGGGGTCGGTCTCCCCAGGTGGTGCGTTCGAGGTGAAGCAGCACAACTTCTTCAAGGAGCTCGACTGGGCAGGGCTGCTGCGCCACAAAGCCGAGTTCATCCCCCACCTGGAGTCGGAGGAGGACACCAGCTACTTCGACAGCAAGTGCCACCCCCACCCCCCCGCATCCCCCCGCCACCCCCTTCCTGCCACGGGCACGGCCTGGGCAGCCCGCCATGGCCGAAGCATGAACCAGCCTGGGGTCCAGAGCTCAGGGAATGGGGACAAAAGGGACTCGTGTGTCCAGAGCCATGGGGCTGGGGCCTCAGGCTCTATCCTAGCTCTGGGAGGGGAGTGGGGTCTAGTGGTTAGAGCAGGG
>VOCN01044008.1:0-18535 GCA_007922305.1 Dermatemys mawii
CAGTGACGGGGTGATCGGAGTGGGGAGAGGTTGGGATGAGGAAGGACTCAATGATGGCAGTGCAGGGGGGTTAGGATGGGGAGGGATGCAGTGACGGGGGGGATGAGGGTGCGGGGGTGGGACAGGGAGGGATGCAGTGACAGGGGATGAGGGTGCAGCCCCATTCCAAGCAGTCGGAGACAGGGATACACATACCTTGAATTCCTGGGTGTCAACCATGGGGAGACAGACTGTGGTTTGCTGCAGGGTCCGCACGGCAGCTCAAGTCCAGCCAGACAAGGCATGTGAAGAGAAAAGGGCCGGGCAGCAGTGGGAGAGGTGCCTGCCAGGCGACCCGTCAACAGCCGCATGCTGAGCACTCACGAATCATGTTTGCACTAACTCCTCCCCTGCCATGACCCAGCCAATAGGAGCTGAGGGCAGGGACGTAGGGGAACCCCGCTGGCCATTCTGAAGGTTAGGAGCTGGGCATGTCAGTTGCTTCCCAAGCCGGGAGCCACACGGCGCAGAGCCTAGCGAGAAGTCTGCCAGCCTGCTTTGCGGCACGACGGCACTGCCAACTGGACAGTCAACAGCGCGGTATGACTGGAGCTGCCAGGCTCCTTTTATGGCCGGGTATTCTGCTCTAAGACCGGACACCTGGTCACCGCATTGTTACGTGATGCAAAATTGCAGGCTGAAATGACATTGTCCCATATTCCTGTGCAGGTAATGCTAAAAGATGGACAGTGGTTTGAAGCCTGGAAGGACGTGCCTTCTAACAGCAGACCCAAAGTCGACCCACCATGTTCCCATTAAAAGATGAAGAAAAACTAAAAGCAATGAACCTGGAGCGTTGGTAAGTTTTCTCAGAGTGGCTTAAAGTGATATGGAATTTTGAGGTTTTTTGGTGAGTGGCAATTCAGTTTTAGGAATGAATTGTGAGCTGTAGCTGAATTTTGAAGTAGCTAGGATGTGAAGTTTATAATAAGGATTGGTAACTGGATACTATGGTTAGAACCCTAAAAATACATATGGCAGTAAGAGATAATTATAGGATGATTTCAAGGAAGATTGTACTCCTTGATGACAACATAAGGACAAATTCTGGCTTCATTTACAATCTGGCAGAAGTACTACAAGTTTATACAGGGCATGAAAAGTGCTAGGTTTTATTGTTAGATCTCTTGATTAAAATAGTCATGCAGTTAAACAACCAGTTGTGCAAATCGGAAAGCTTTTCGTAGTGAATAATCTTTTTTTAAAAAAAAAAAAATCAAGTATTTAAAATTCTCATTTTATCAATCCTAAAGTTTAGTCAAATATAAAGCTGAGGATATTTTACAACTGATGCAATTCACTATAGCAGGGGTCGGCAACCTTTCAGAACTAGTGTGCCAAGTCTTCCTTTATTCACTTCGCTTTAATTTAAGGTCTTGCGTGCCGGTAATGCATTTTAATGTTTTTTAGAAGGTCTCCCTCTATAAGTCTATGTATTATATAACTAAACTATTGTTGTATTGTAAAATAAACAAGGTTTACAAAATATTTAAGAAGCTTCATTTAAAATAAAATTAAAATACAGATCAGTTTAGTGTGATCCTTGCCCTTGCTTTTCCTGAGTTTTCCAATGTGGACCACAGCAGGGGGCAGCTAAAGATGCCAGAAGCAGAGCCCTAGGCTGGCAGTGGGCTGAGTGGGGCCTGAATTGCGGACCAATGCTGGCGGGGCTGTGGGGGCTGGTGGCCAGAACCCCAAACCGGCAGCAGACTGAATCGTTCAGCCCGCTGCCAGTCCCACTCAGTCTGCTGCTGGTCTGTGGTTCAGGCAGGGGGTGAAAGTAACCTGAATTTCTTATAGGTACTGTCGTATTGCACCCCCCTTGGGGGGAGGAGCTCAGGGGCTGGGGACGTGTTGGGTGGAACACTTGGGACAGGGGATTGGAGAGCGGGAGGCTCAGGGCATGGGGTGGGAATGTGGATAGTGCAGGAGTCAGGGCTGGGAGCATGGGAGGGGGGTGCAGGAGTCAGGGTTTGGTGGTGTAAGGGGCGGGGGTAGGGGGAAGTGCCAGGGGGCCGCTGGCTTGGAGATGGCCTGGGGCAGTCCCGGTTGCGGCTGGGTTATCTGGATGGTGGATGGGTCCCTGCCTCATACTGTTCTTGCCAAGGGAGCCATGGGCAAGCTGTGTGGGGGCAGTGCATTTGCAGGCAAATGGGGGAAGCGGCAGAAGATCACCTGGAACAACCGCTCCCTTCTCCTTTCCTCCCCCCGCCTCCCCAGGCTGCTGCAGGGACAGCCCCTGCCTGCACTGCCCTGGTGTCCAGCCACAGTGGTGAGAGAGGGGCAGCAGGACAGGCTGGGACATGGACACCTCCACCTACAGCGCGCCGCCCGCCAGCCCCTTTCACTTGCCTGACTGCACCTACAGGAGTGTTCCGGCAGCCAGCAGGACCTCGCGCGCCATGCCTTGACCCGCAGCGGAGTGCCCCAGCATTGGCCGGCTCTGGGTTCCAGCTGGCAGGGCCAGCTCTGGCTTTTTTACCACCCCAACCCCTCCCTGCAGGGTGACCTCGGAGCAGGGAGCCAAACCCTCCCCCCACCAGGGTGCAGGGCAGCTGGAGCGAGGAGCCAACTCCCTGTCCCGCCATGGGCGCAGGATGCCTCGGAGCAGGGAGCCAAAAAAAAGAAACCCCAATGGTGCAGGATGGCTGGAGCAGGGAGCCAAACCCCACCCCCACCGCGCAGGGTGGCCAGAATGGGGAGCCAACCCCTCCCACCCCAGGATGCAGGGTGGCCGGAACGGGGAGCCAAACCTCCCCCCCCCCGCCCCACCCCCCCCGCAGGGCACAGGGCGACCAGAATAGGGAGCCAACCTCTCTCACCGCAGGGCAACTGGAACAGGAAGTAATCCCCACACACACACACACACCCCGCTGGGGCAGCTCAAAAAAATAATATAATTACACGAACATCTGCTGCCCCAGGCACATGGTGGTGCCTGGAGCTGGGTTCTGGTTGTGGCTGCTGGCCCCTTGTCAACTGGGATGTTGGCCGCTGGCCCAGTCAGCCCGCTGCCAGGCTTCTATTCACCCAGGCTGACAGCGGGCTGAGCGAGGCCAACGGCCGGGACCTCGGCGTGCCATGAAAAGTCTGCTCACATGCCAACTTCGGCATGCGTGCCAGGGGTTGGCAAGCGCTGCACTATAGGAAGCTACAATATTTCATTTAGACTCTGTTTCTAACTTGATGATTTCATCTTCCTAATTTTAACAGATACACAGTTTATACTAAAGTAAATATGACCATGTTTCTTTCAGTATTTCATAAAAACCTGATTGCTGGTATTGACTATGAAATACTTTTTTCTCCTCTCTAGCATTAGAATATTGCCACATCACCACAACACTGGAGGTTTCTTTGTGGCTGTATTAATAAAAAAATCTCCAATGCCGTGGAATAAACGCCAACCAAAGGTAATATTCCTTTTTAAAGAGCAGTGATGACAACATATATTTTGTTTTGGAAGTTTTCATAAACTATTTAGAGTATTACTGGAAAAACCACAGATAGTAAAACTAGTTGTCTTTCATGCCCATTCATGAAGTATTTTTTAAACACTACAAAAGTTCAATTTTTTATTTTATGGAGACAAAGTATGGATATATAAAATGTTCACTTTTTCTAGTTGTATATTAAACTCGTGTGGTGGCCCTTCCAGCGTGAAACTTATTTGTAAAAACATTTGAGGAAAACTCCAGAACTTGATTCAATGCTACAATAACCTTTCCAAGATTTATAAATTATTTTTCATACTGGTAAACACTGTGCTTTACAGTATTATTGAGAGAGAGAGAGAGAGAGAGAACAATAATCCTGTAAAAAATAATATATATGGAGAGAGAGGGGGGCATCGTCATATTGGGAATGAGATGTGAGCAAATCCCCATGAGGGATTGGCAGTTACACTGATGATAGCAGAGTTTTGTGCGATTATGGATCTATGTGGAAAGTCTCTGTTTAGAGATGGTGCTCCATTTGGAGCATCCAGTGATGGATAGAAACATTCTGGGTGATTTGTGGGAGGATTTAGTCCTGTCTGTGTAAGAAGCCAATGCCCTCCAAACATCAAGATTATGAAGTGTATGATGTGTTCTATCTGCATGGGGTTTAGGGGTGTGGTCTGAGGGAGGCTTTATCCTCAAAAAAGACCATGTATGGGGGTCTGCCATGAAAAACCCACAGTGCTCCCACACATCTGACAGATATTATTGCCACAAGAAATGTTACTTTCATAGAACAGTGTAGCAGGAATTATGTCATCCTGGGTTCAAACAGGAAAGAGGTGATAATCTGAAGGATCGGGTTCAGATGATAATCCACTTTGGGGTGGAATGTTGTGATGGTAGGTAGATTACTTTTGTATTTTATTTATTTATTTATTTATTTATTTTTAGCTCAGGGATAGGTCTGACTGTTTAAGATCTAATAGGTAAGGCAATCTAAAGGGTAATGTCCCAGGGGTGGAAGTCATCCATTTTAGGTGGCACCAGGCATTAACCAATCTCCCCTTCAGGGTGTATGGGTGACAGTTCATTTCTGTTCAACTGTGTAAGTATATTTTGTACCTCATCTGAACAGATCAGCTGAGGTCCGGTGAGCCATGGATGGGCCATGTTCTGAAATGGAGTTTCTGTGGAAGCAGGACACAGCTCGAGTCCCGGGAAAGAGGGTGAGACAGAAGTGGGAATGCAATTCATGGATGCACCGTCATGCTGAGGGATTGGGATACCATTGTTTGGTGAGACCATGCTTGTAGAATTACTGTGGTCCATCCAGCCAGATCTTGTGGCTCACTCAGTTCAAGAGAGGAATAGGAGGGAAGGCATAGAGAAGGGGAGCATTCCGCATGAGGAGGGATACATCGCCTAACAGTTGCATCCCGAGATCTGCAGCGGAACAAAAACCAATGGTGTTTGGTGTTTGGTATTTTGTGCAGTTAATAAAAGATCTACTGTGGGGAACCCCCGGTGTTGAAATACATGTAGGAGTCCTGTGTTGTCAAGCTCCCTTTGCAGTCCTGAGGAATTTGTGTCTGAGGGTATCTGATGTGGTAGTGTGGATATTACGTCTGATGCACCATCGTCAGAGTTTTATGGCTTGCACAGGGAGACACTATGAGTGTGCTCCCCCTTGTCTATATATATAATACATACAAACTAAAGCTTCAACTAGCCTTGTCCTTGATGAGTGGCAGGAATTGGGAGCAAGTGTTGCAGACAGCTTGAAGTTCCAATAGGTATTTGTCGAAGGGATTCCACAGGGAACCAGCGGCCCTATATAAAATGTGGTTGCAGGAGTGCACTGCATCCCAGGAGTAAGGCATTTGTGGTCTGAGTGAAGGGTGCCCCCGTGCGTACATTGATCAGTTTTGCACACCAGAGAAGGGGGTCCTTTATTTTACCAATATCATGGGGTGCTTGTATGCTGTGCTTGTGTGGAAGACAGTTGATACGTAGCCTTCCTTGTAGGCAACAGATGTTTAATGTGGTGTGTGTAACAGCAAATGTTGTGGCTGCCATGTCGTCAAGGAGTTTGGGGGCAAGTCCTGACAGATAGCTGAGGACTACTTTGTGCAGTGGGCATAAGGCTGGTGAGAGTGAGAAAAACGCTGTCTTGGCAGTGAGGCTATAGCCTCAATAGTGTTGAGGTGGGCCCCAATGAAACCCAGCTCTTGCACTGTTGTTAGAGTGGGCTAGCTGGTATTTATTAGGAAGCCCAGATTCATGAAGAGAGTTGCCACATCTTTGGTGGTTTGCAATGCTGTCTGCTAGGTTGACACTTAGCAGGCAGTTGCTTATAGTGTATAATGGACCATCTTAATTCAACAAGTTTGTCAGAAACACAATGACTTATCAGAGGCTGAGCACTGTTGTCCATCCAGTTAGGGGATGTTCTTGTTAGGGGAAGTTGATGGTTGGGATGCAGCGACTTGAGAAGTAGATTGTTGTCCCCTCAGGGCCTGTGTCTTTGACCCTGTGAGTCAACTCATCCCTGTTTTTGTGAATACATTGGCCGGTGGTATCATTGGGGTGTAAAGTAATTCCTCTGTTTCCTCTTTGGTTTGGGGTTATGGGTTCCCAAGTATCGGAGAGTCGCTCGTGAGTCCGTGAGTGAGTCGTCTATTTTGTGGCAAATAATTTGGACTGTCAAGTCTTCCACAGTGGATTGCACCTCTTCGGGGAGGCCAGAAAGAGAGAGCCATGAGGCCCTTCTCGTTACAACCACCGTCGACACAGATGTTGCAGCCCTGCCCTCAAAATCAGGTGCTGTGACTTGTTCTCCCTTGTCCTGGCAATAAATTTGAATCAATTTGGACATTTTTGTCTCGTTTGTATTGTTGCAATTTGTTAGTAATGTTGCATAGCTGGCTATAGGGAGGGGAAGTGTAGCCGAGGAGTAAGCCTTATTGCCAAAACTGATCAAGTCCTTTCCAGTTCTTATTCTGAGTTGTGTTTCAGGGCTGTCGCTGCATGCCATGCCACTGGACTGCATATATCACTAAGAAATTAGGTGCTAGATGAGAAGTCCAAGCCTTTTGATGGTACCCACCTGCTGTCGGATCTCCCGCCAGCTGGAGGAGCAGCCTCGGGGGTCCACAGAGTGACCTCTACAGGGTCCATCAGTGCCTCATTCCTGTGAAGGGCAATTTTTTCCCCCTCAAGGAAGTGGATGTATATGCATATACATGTATATGCTGTATCAAGGGGACCTCCTGAAGGGAGGTGTCCAGAGAGGGCCTCTCTCTCAAATAAGTCGTAGAACCATTTGAAATGATCCCTATATTAGGGGGAGGAAGCATAAAGGTGTCTTCTGTGGACAATGATGGCAAATGGGTAGGTGATGTCCCCTGCAGGGGTGGGGAGGTTCTTCCTCGTGTTCCCCTGGTACCACTTAGAGTGCTAGTACCGAAGCTGTGTGCTGGGTCTGGTCATAGCAGGGAGTCTCCCTTTGTGTGGGTCATATGACCCGTGGAGTCCAGTATGCCCACTGGGATGGGAGCAGCATAGGGGTTCCCCAGACCACTGTAAGTACCCAGGGACAGCATAATATACCCCAAAGGTAGTGGGCATAATGGTACAGATAGACAAAAGAAGCCTGATGATGCTGAAGTTTCCACAGGTACTGGAATTGATGGCCAGCCTGTAGATCATGGGTCAGCAACCTGTGACACGTGCCAAATGTGGCACGGGAGCCAATTTCATCTGGAACACTGGGAGAGCCCAGCTCCCAGCGGCTTTGGAGCCTCTCCCAGGACTCCGCAGCACTGCTGCAGGCAGTTAGTCGGCGCTATGTGACCGACTCCCCCACTCAGTTCCTTCTCTACCGCCCTTGGCTATGAGTCAGATCAATCAGCAGCGCCTCGCTACTTTGTAGTTAGTTACAGTCTGGCCTGGTCTTCACTACACTTCACTACACTTAATGTTGACATAAACGTTCACCCGCCCTCACATGGCTGCCATTTCCATCGATTTAAAGGGCCCTTAAAATCAATTTCTCTACTCCTCCCTGACCAGAGGAATAGCGCTGAAATCGATGTCTCTGGGTTGACTGTGGCTTAGTGAGGACGCATGTAGACTTTATTGGCCTCCCACAGTGCTCCATTGTTACTGCTCTGGACAGCACTCTGAACTTGCTGCTCTGGCCAGGTAGACAGGAAGAGCCCTGGGAACATTTGAATTTCATTTCCTGTTTGGCCAGCGTGGCGAGTTCACCTGTACAGGACACTCACCATGCAGAACTCCTCAGCACAAGGCACCATGCAGAGCTCCTCAGCACAGGAGACCAACCAGCGCAAAAGAGCTCCAGCATGATCCACGCAGGAGGTGCTGGATCTCATCGCTATCTGGAGAGAGGAATCCGTGATGACAGAACTCCGTTACAACAAACGGAATGCCAACACGTTTGGCAGAGTCTCCAAGGCCATGCTGGATAGGGGCCACAGCAGGGAGGCACAGCAGTGCCGTGTGAAAATTAAGGAGCTGAGGCAAGCATACCAGAAAACAAAAGAGGCAAATGGACACTCTGGGGCACTGCCGCAGACATGCAAATTCTACAATGAACTGAATCAAATACTGGGGGGGGAGGGGGGTCACCACCGTTGCACCAATGTCCGTGGACTCCTCCGATGGGGTAGGCATGAGGCATGAGGATTCAGATGATGACGAAGCTGATGAGGAAGATGATATCACGCAGCAGCAGGCAAGCGGAGAGACCCTGTTCCCAGACAGGGACTGTTTATTGCCCTGGAGCCAATACCCTCAGAACCCTCCCAAGGCGGTACCCCAGATGGGGAAGTCGGCGAAGGTACTTTTGGTGAGTGTGCCTTTAGGGATAAGATAAGACATGATTTAAAAGGAAGCATTTATTAATGATTAACTTGGAATGCATGCATGGCTAGAACAGCTACTGGAAAAATCTGTCAACGTATTCGGGGACGGAGCGGTAATCCTCCAGGAAGATTTCCATGAAGCTGTCCTGCAGACAACGTGGAACCTTTCGCAGGAGGTTTCTGGGGAGAGCAGCCTTATTTTGTCCTCCATGGTAGGACACTTTGCCATGCCAGGCTAGTAACAAGTATTCTGGTATCCTTGCATAACACCACATGGCAGCATATGCTCCTGGCACCTGCTGGCATTCCAGCAACATCTGTTCTTTATCTCTGTATAATCCTCAGCAGAGTGATATCATTCACGGTAGCCCGTTTGAAATACGGGACTGTAAGTAAGGGGACAGTCATTTTCGGACGTTCCCGCTGGGCTGCTCCTATACCTGGCTGTGAAGGAATCCTCCCCACAGTATCCCAAGCGGCATGTGTGTGTTTGTGTGGGGGAGAGAAATTGCACTGGGCTGCTTGCGGTTCATTAGCAGGGAGCCATGCTATTGTGGCGGGGTGGTTACTATGGGAAAGGAGAGCGCTGCTGTAAAGAGTGTGGATCAAACCAAAATAATATGGCTTACCATGGCTGCCTGCATGGTGATTTCTGTTGCCTGGCCCTGGGTGAGGGTGTCTGATGTGATGTCTGTACAGGAAAGCTACAGGCACTCAATTTAAGGTGCAAAATGTGACCTTGTACAGAAAGCATATGTGCTCTGTGTGAATACTTTGTTTCATGGTGAAAGACTGTTGCCATTGTGCTGGACAATGTAGCTATCTTATAACCTTGTCCCGTTCTTGCCTCCTGCAGCTATCTTGGTCCTCCCCCCCCCACTCCCAACATGCCCATCGCAGAGGCTAACGAGATAAAAAAGAGAAGACATGTTTACAGAGCTTATGCATTCCTCCTGCAGTGAAGCAGCTCGCCACAGCACATGGAGGGAAAAATTTTAGAGTCCCAGAATACATGGAGGCAAAGCCTTTTAGAAGCCAGGTAAAGCCTTTTAAATCCAGGGCAGCAGTAGCAGCACAGGAGGAGAGATGGCAGGAGCGTGAAGAAAGGAGGATGGATGCAATGCTGCGGATAATGGAGGATCAAAGTGACATGCTCTGGTGTCTGCTGGAGCTTCAGCAGGACCAAAGATCACCTCTACCACCCCTGTGTAACTGCCTCCCTTCCTCCCCAAGTTCTGTAGCCTCCCCACCCAGATGCGGGGTGAGAACGTGGAGAAGTCATCTCTGGGAACCGACCCACTCTACCCCTGAATACAGCATAAGCAGCAGAAGGCTTAGTTTATCACAAAAGTTTTAAGAATGTGCTGTGTCTTTTTCCCCCGCTCCCCTCATCCACCACCCCGACTGCTGGTTTTCCTTCCCACCTACCCCTTCTGGGCTACCTTGCCAGTCATCCCCTGTGTTTATGAAGAATCATTAAAGAACGCATGCTTTTTTAAAAAAGTGAATTTATTTCCTCTGCAAGTGGGGGTGGGGAGGGGATAAGGAGGGTGGGAGGCTTAACGCTGAGTGGAGCAAGAGAGCGGGTTTTCCACAGATTTATGGGGCTGTAGGGATGACATATTAAAGTATTAAAAATGATTCCCCAAGTGGAAGTGACTCCCCATAATTTGTTCCCCACAACTGAAAGTCTACATAGTATAAGTTTGTAGCTTGATAAGTGTTTAGATTTATTATTATTATTATTATTAAGATTGTTAAATGTTTAGATTTATTATTATTGCCCCTTTAAAATATAATTTGTTAATATTAGGTCATGTAACTTGAAATTGTTAAGAATATAGTAGTATGTAGCCAGAAACAGCTCCCCTCTCTCTGTCCCAGGGCACGCTCAAACTTTTGCAAGTAGCTACTTGAAATTGGCATTGCAGGGATACATTGTAATGATGCATTGTCAACCAAGTGTATGGTTACACTTACAAGATTATAGCGCTATAGGTTATAGCGGTCCCCTTATACAGGAATATGTATAGTGCTATTGTATGTCCACACTCAGATGCTCCTGCGGTATAGCATGGCCACATTTGGGGCACTTAATGCGGCATTAAGAGCAGCGCATTAGGGCAGGTATCCCAGCATTCAGCTGGGTGCAACGTGCTTTTTAAACGAGGCGGGTGAGGGGGGACGCGTTGTGTGTATGCGGAGGGAGAGAGACAGTGGTTTTTCCGTTTTTCTGAAAGCCTGTCAGTGAGCCTCCATTCACAGAAGGCTTTGTTTTCACACAGGCTCCCTCCTTAAACATTTGCATTGCTTATCTGCCGAGTTAAGAAAGAAACGCTAAAGAGGTACTTCCGCATTCCTCCAGCCGAGTTCAAAACAAAGGGAAGAGACGTCAATTGCCTTAACTGGCTCTAGGCATCTCCAGAGATTACTTGTAGTGCAGTGGGTGTCCACATCCTTGCTGTAGCGCTACAGCAGCTGCGCTACAGCCCTTATTCCCCATGCGGAGGTGGATTAATAATAGCGCTACAACTCAGCAGTTATAGCGCTCTACCTGCCTTGCCAGTGTGGACGGGGAGGAGGTTATAGCGCTCGTGGGGGCTTTATAGCGCTATAAAGTGCCAGTGTAACCATGGCCTAACTCTGCTCTGGGAGCCAAGCCCTGTAATTGATTAAGGGCTTTGTTACACAATTGACGCCAGTTCTCTTCAAAGCATTGTGAACCAATTAACCCTAATCGCAAAGTGAAACATTGTAACTCTAAAAGTAACTAACTCAGCACTCAGAGAATGTTTTGAGAAATGCCACCCAGAAACTTTTAGAACTTTTTGTAACTACAACTCTTGTATGTGTAAAATTATTATTATACAAAATACTGTATGTGAAACATTAATTAGGGAATGTATGTAAGAGAGTGAGTGCTTGGACAATGAATGGGTGGTTTGAGAGGTTCCAGCCTGAGAATGCAGCATCAAAGGGCTGAAGAAGGCGTCAGGTGCCAGTGCAACCAAAAGGTGTCAAGTGGAGAAAAACTGGAGACTGGAGGTCCACCCTATGAGATCACTGACAAGCACCTGGCAGCCACCATGAAGACATCAGCATGACGCAGCAATTCCCATAGACTGGCATAGGAAGAAATTCCTATAAAGACTGGACCAAAAGACTATGGAGTCAGAGTCCAAGGTTCTGCTGCCAGCCTACCAGGAGCTTCAGATGCGCATCTGATCAGGACTTCACTCCCCACTATCACCACTTGTGTATAGAATACCTGGCCAGTATTCTGTCACAAGCAACTTCCAGGCTGGTAACTATAACAGTTACCCAGAACCTGGATGGATGAATGAATGTTTATATATATAATGTGTATAAGGGTTAAGTAGTGATAGGGATAAGTAGTTAAACAATGTTGTTTAACTACTTATCTCTTTCTTTATTCTTTATTATTATCTTTACAATAAATGTGGCTTTTTGCCTTATCCCCCTCATAAGATCCTGCTTGCTTTTATTGGTATAACAGGGCCGGAGGGCGGGAGGCTTAAAGCGGAGCAGATCAAGGGAACGGGGTTTCAACGGCACTTTGGGCAGTCACAAAACTGGTTCTCAAGGCTTCTCTGAGACGCAGCACCTCCTGGTGCGCTCTTCTACTTGCCCTGGTGTCTGGCCGCTCATAAGTAGCAGACAGGATATTTGCCTCTGCCTCCCACCCCGCCATAAACGTCTCCCCCTTGCTCTCACAGAGATTGTGGAACACGCAGCAATAACAATGGTCACATTTCTTTCGCTGAGGTCTGAGCGAGTAAGTAACGTTCGCCGCCTCGCCTTAAGACGGCCAAATGTGCACTCTACCACCATTTTGCACTTGCTCAGCCTATAGTTGAACAGCTCCTGACTCCTGTCCAGGGATCCTGTATATGGCTTCATAAGCCAAGGCATTAAGGGGTAGGCTGGGTCCCCAAGGATAATGACCGGCAATTCAACACTCCCCACAGTAATTTTCTAGTCTGCGAAGAAAGTCCCTTGCTCCAGCTGTCTAAATCCTGGAGTTCCTGAACACACGAGCATCATGAACCTTTCCCAGCCATCCCACATAGATGTCGGTGAAAAGTCCCTTGTGGTCAACCAGTGCTTGCATGACCATTGAACAATACCCCTTGCGGTTTCTGTACTCTCCGGCCTCGTTGTCTGGTGCCAAGATGGGGATATGAGTGCCATCTATAGCCCCCCCCCCACACAGTTAGGGAATCCCAGCAAGGCAAAGCCATCTACTATAGCCTGCTCGTTTCTCAGGCACACAACCCTGGATAACAGCAGATCAATGATTGCCCTGGTTACTTGCATTGCAGCAGCCCCCACTGTAGATTTACCCACTCCAAAGTGATTCGCGACTGACTGGTAGCTGTCTGGCGTTGCAAGCTTCCATAGGGCTATCGCCACTCACTTCTGAACTGTGAGGGCAGCTCTGATTTTGGTATTCTTGCACTGGAGGGCAGGGGAAAGCAAGTCACAGAGTTCCATGAATGTGCCCTTATGCATGCGAAAGTGTCTGAGCCACGGCAAGTCATCCCAGACCCGCAGCACTATGCAATCTCACCAGTCAGTGCTTGTTTTCCTGGCCCAGGTTCGGCGTTCCATAGCATAAGCCTGCCCCATTGCCACCAAAATTGCCAGGTTCTCAGATCCCCTACTTTCAAAAACATCAGTGTCCATGTCCATGATGTCCTCATCACTGTCGTCACTCTCCTATAGCACAGTCGTCTCCTGATCGCCTTCTTGTGTATACGATGCAGCATGAAGTCCACAACAATGAGCAAGAAATTCACAACGGCCATTACTGCAGCAGTTTCCTGAGCAGGCTCCATGCTTGCACTGCTATGGAGTCAGCGCCGGAAAAGGGCGCAAAAAAACTGTTTGCAGTTGCTTTCATGGCAGGAGGGGCACTGCGTGGGGGAGGAGGGTTTAGGGAATGGAGAAAGCTACCCACAATGCACTATGTGAAGTGGTGCCTGCTGGGGACTCCAGGAACTGTGGGATAGCTATCCACAGTGCATCACTCGCTATGTCGAGGCTTTCCACAGTACTGTGGACAAACGCTGCCAACTTGCTGTATTTTGTGGGGATGCACAAAATCGACCTTATACAGTCTGCTTTGAAAAATTGACTGCAAAGTAATCGACCTAAGTTTATAGTGAAGACGTACTCTCAGTTACTTAGTTTCCATCTTAGCAGCTACTTAGTTCATTTCCCTTCCTCCTTGGTGTAAAAAAACCAAACCAAAACAAAATAAAAACACCACCACCAACAAAAAACCCTCACTTCCAGGAACATCAGTAAACAGCCGTCTGAAAGCAGAGCAGCCCCCTTCCCCAGAACAGGAATTCCCAGTTTCCCAGGCTCGCAGGGCCGGTCCCTGACTGCCCTGGTCCATGTGTTCACCGTCTCTGGGTTGGTGCCTGCGGCGGAGGCACTAACAAAAGTGTCGCATCGCCTCAGGCTCACAGAAAGGCGGGGAGCGGAGAGGTCTCAGCCCTGCCTCGCGGCATGAGGCCCGTCGCGGAACAGCGGGACTGCGGCTCGCCGCCTTAGGGCCAGCGCACCGGGACAGGAAAGCGGGGCCACTGACCCTCTCCCCTGGCCGGAGCTCGCGGGACATATTTCGCCCACCCCTGCCTTGGAGTCAACAGTAATTAAGAGCACTCTGCACTTCACAGCAGATGCTCAGTACCTGGCAAAATCAAACCTCCGATTAACTCTGCAAAGCTGATCGTAGTGAAACAGCAATGGAGTAACCCTTCTTTATTCTGTGAACTAAGGGCACTTTAGAGCACTATAAAGCCCCCAAGAGCGCTATAACCTCCTCCCCATCCACACTGGCAAGTCAAGTAGAGCGCTATAATTGTGGAGTTATAGCGCTCCTGGTAATCCACCTCCGCACGGGGAATAAGGGCTGTAGCGCAGCTGCTGTAGCGCTACAGCAAGAATGTGAACATCCACTGCACTACAAGTGATTTCTTCAGATGTCTAGAGCCATTTAAGGCAATTGACGTCTCTTCCCTTTGTTTTGAACTCGGCTGGAGGAATGCGGAAGTACCTCTTTAGAGTTTCTCTCTTAACTCAGCAGATAAGCAATGCAAATGTTTAAGGATGGAGCCTGTGTGAAAACAAAGGCCTCTGTGAACCGAGGCTCACTGACAGGCTTTCAGAAGAACGGAAAAAACAATGGCTCTCTCCCTCCCCATACACCCAACACGTCCTCCCTCACTCACCTCGTGTAAAAAGCACGTTGCACCCAGCTGAATGCTGGGATACCTGCCCTAATGCGCTGCTCTTAATGCCGCATTAAGTGCAGGAAATATGGTCATGCTATACCGCTGGCTCGTCTGAGTGTGGGCATATGACAGCGCTATACGTATTGCTGTATAAGGGAACCGCTATAAGGAATAGCGCTATAATCTTGTAAGTGTAAACATACCGTAAGAAGCTGTTACTTCAGGTGCAGCCTGGGCACTGATCCACAAGTTAATAAAGTGCTGTTCTTACAATATCGCTTTTTTGACCCGAATTACACTTGAAAGACCTCGCACCTGATTCTGCGCCTATTGAAGACCAAGGCAAAACCAAGGGTATGGTTACACTTACAAGATTATAGCGCTATTGGTCATAGTGGTCGCCTTATACAGCAATAATAATAGCGCTATTGTATGTCCACACTGAGATGCTCCAATGTTATAGCATGGCCACATTTGCGGCACTTAATACGGCATTAAGAGCAGCGCATTAGGGCATGTATCCCACAGTACACCTCTTCCCGATCTGGCGCAATGCCTTGTGGTAGGGGGGGCGTCACTTGCGGGGCATTCTATATCCTGTCTGAACTACCCATGATGCTTTTTGGCATATCCCAGCAATCCCTGTGTTTCCTTCCACCTCCGGCGCCATCTTTCAAGGGTTTCAGCAAGGCGCGCTCCGTCTTCCATTGTCGAGTGCTGCAATGAATCCAGAACTGCTGAGGAACATGCTGACGACTGTTGCCAGCACATCTCTGTGTGCAGTGGAGTTATTCCTTGACATGCAGGATGACAGTGATGAGTCTGAAGACGAGATCGAAGCGGTGAATGCATTCGACACGAAGCTTCTTGTCTCATTAACGGACATGCTCACGGCTGTTGAACGCCACTTCTGGGCACGGGAAACGAGCACAGAGTGGTGGGATTGCATCGTCATGCAAGTCTGGGATGATGAGCAGTGGCTGCAAAACTTTCGAATGAGAAAAGCCACTTTCATGGGACTGTGTGCTGAACTCGCCCCTGCCTTGCGGCGCAAGGACACCAGACTGAGAGCTGCCCTCCCGGTGGAGAAGCGGGTGGCTATCGCGATCTGGAAGCTGGCTACACCAGACAGCTACCGATCGGTGGCCAACCAGTTTGGGGTTGGAAAGTCGACCGTTGGAGTTGTGCTGATGCAAGTGTGCAGGGCCATTAATCGCATCCTGCTATGAAAAATCGTGACTCTGGATAACGTGCATGACATCGTGGCTGGCTTTGAAGAAATGGGTTTCCCTAACTGTGGAGGGGCGATAGATGGGATCCATATACCTATTCTGGCGCCCGCCCACCTAGCTGAGGAGTACGTTAACCGAAAGGGGTACTTCTCCATGGTTCTCCAGGCGCTTGTGGATCACCGTGGGCGTTTTACTGACATTAACGCTGGCTGGTCTGGAAAGGTGCATGACGCACGCATCTTCCGCAACACCGGCCTGTTCATGAAGCTGCAAGCCAGGACTTTTTTCCCAGACCAGAGGATCCCCGTGGGGGAAGTGGAAATGCCCATAGTGATTCTTGGTGACCCTGCTTACCCTTTAATGCCCTGGCTCATGAAACCGTACACAGGGAGCCTGGACAGCAGTCAGGAAAGGTTCAACTACAGGCTTAGCCGCTGTCGAATGACTGTGGAGTGTGCTTTTGGGCGTCTCAAGGCGCGCTGGCGCTGTCTTTATGGGAGGCTAGACTTGGCCGAGGGTAGTATCTCCGCGGTTATTTCCGCATGCTGTGCCCTACATAATCTTTGTGAGCGGAAGGGCGAAGGCTTCACTCAGGCATGGTCCTCGGAGGTTCAACGCCTGGAGGCCACATATGCCCAGCCAGAGAGCAGGGTTCTTGGAGGGGACCAGCGCGAGGCTGTTAGGATCAGGGAAGCCTTGTGGGAGCATTTTGAGGCTGAAAGCCAGTTCTAAAGTGAGGTGCAGATGGAGGGAGGGAGGGAGGGAGCATTCTTTTAACAGGAACAGGCATTTGCTTTTCTGTAGCCTGTAATAATGTATGTACACTTAATAAAGAAACCAATTTATTAAGAAGACAATTCATGTATTGAACAGGTACTTCGGTTGCTGAAAGAAAATATTGTGATGCATGTGAGGGGGAAGGCAGGGGAGATGCAATGGGGGTGTCGTGGGGTCAGTCAGAGATCGGAGTATGTCCGGGTCTCTGAGTCTCCAGTGCCCTCACAGTGGCCATGTCCCCCGAACCCCATTTGTGGAGGGCAGTAAGGCATGTTATTAGGGGTAGACTGCAGTGGATAATGGTCTGGGGTCTGGGGGTTGTTCGGTGAAGACAGAGGGGTTGGAGGCAGCTGTGGATGGTGATAACCATTTGGCTGATGATAGTGGCCTGGAGGGTACAGAGGCAAAGAAGGGGAAGGGAGTTGGGGCAAACGATAATTGGGGTGGTGGGTGCGGAGCTTCTCCTCCTGAAGGGTGACAAGCCGCTACATAGTCTGCAATTGAAGCTGCAGTAATGAGAGCAGCTTGTCGGTGCTTTTCCGGCGGTGAATCGCGTTCTCCTTCCGCGCCTTCTCCCTCAACTTGCTCTCATTCTCCCTCCACCTCTGTGCAACTCAATTCTCCGTTACAGCCTGTTGCATTACTTGCTGTACAAGATCCTCTTTGCTCCTTCGTGGCCGCTTCCTCAGTCGCCTGAGCCTCTCCGCTGTTGATAAGAGCAATGGCGAAGGGGTGAAGGACGACCCTTCTAAAATAAAAAGATACATTTAACAGTGGTTCCCTTGTAAAGAGCAGACATGCCTATCATTCCCCCGCATTCCCCGTTTGCCTGTCCCGCAGGCAGCACAGATACAGCAACGGAGCCCCTGCCATGGTGAGTGGACTCCAGAGGCAAGGGAAATGATTTTTTCCCTGCCCTGAAAAGCTGTGGCGGGGGAGGGGGTGGTGAGTGCCGGTACGTTGCAGGAGCCCCAGTGTGAGCAGCAGGCAGGGGGAAGGATTTCTTCCCTGCCCTGAAAAGCTGTGGCGGGGGAGAGGGTGGGGAGTGCCGGTAAGTGGCAGGAGCCCTACTCTGAACACTGTTCCAACATTCTCCGTAGGTGTTTGTCCTGGAAGATATCTCGTTGCTTCGAGTCACTGAGGAGCAAAGGGAAGGGATTTTATTAAGATGCGGCTTCCGCCCAGGGCCATATGCAGCTTGCCTATGTGCACCAATGCTCCCCCCACCCATTGTAGCACAGTGGCAGGGACTAGTGACCGTGACCAGGACGGGGACCACGCTGGCTCTCCCGGGAAACCTGCGCAGGCGCATTGCAAACGTTCTTATTGAGACCTTTGAAGAGATTACTGATGATGACTACCGCGAGGTGATAGACTACATCAATGCTCTATTCCACATGTAGGCAAGCATGCAAGCATCCCTTTCCACCCCCAAGCTGCCTGCCTTCCCCATAGAAAAGCAGCTTTACCTCCGCAATGCACTGCTGAGCTGGCCCCTGCAACCGCCGGACGCTGTGGCTGGCCGCCCTCCTCCTGGCTTTAGAGGAGAGCTCCTGGCTGCATGCCCCCCTGCCCTCCTCCTGGCTTGAGAAGAGCTCCAGGTGGAATGCCCCCCTCATCCCTTTCCACCCCAAGCTGCCAGCCTTCCCCATAGAAAAGCAGTTTTACCGGGACAGCGGGGCTGGGACTTTCCGCGCTGTCCCACGGCTCCATCGCAGAACAGCCCCGGAATAGCGCGGAGAGCCGCAGTCCCGCTGTCCCGGTACGGAGCCCCGGGACAGCGCGGAAAGCTGCAAAGCTAATCGTAGTGAAACAGCAACGGAGTAACCCCTTGTACATTCTGTGAACTAAGAAGCTGTTACTTCGGGTGCAGGCTGGGCACTGATCCATGA
>ML679612.1:0-17019 GCA_007922305.1 Dermatemys mawii
CTTCTCCGGCTCCAACCCAGCCCCAGACCAGACCTGCCATGGCCAGGGGAGGGACACCTATCCTGCAGCCCCAACCCCAGAGCTGCCAAGGTGGGGAGAGGCGGCTCTCCTCCGCCACAGCCCAGGTGCTGCTGTCGGGAGAGCTGTGGGGATTCCTCACTCCCTACTCTAGCCCCAGGGCAGCCTTCTCTCCAAACGCCTCATACCTGGCCCTGCCCCAGAGCCCACAAACTCCCCCAATCCCCTGCTCCAGCCCTGAGCCCCCTCCCACACACTGAATTCCTCGGTCCCATCCCTACCACATGTGCACCAGTGGTTGGAGCAATGGCAGTTTGGCCTAGTAGTCAGTGCGGTGGCAGTCAGCCCAGGAAATGGAGCTGGAGGGCAGACCCTGAATCAAGAGTCAAGAGCAGTTCAAAACAAGGCGAGCATAGGACTGGGAGCTGGGCTGGAGCAGGCTGAGGCCAGTGGAGTCTGTCACCACTATCAGACAGGGCAGAGTCCCAAGGGCAGACTGAACAGGTGCTATGGCTCCAGTGAGGCTTATACACCTGCCCTGCAGTCACCAGACCAGCTCCTGGCTTGTAGATTGACTGAGCCTAGCACAGGAATGACTCACGCACTGCATGTAGCTTAATTAGGCTTTAGTTCAGGGACTCCTCATGCAGCCAGCTTTCTGCCTGCCAAGGAGTGGGTCACCGAGCCACACCCCAGCTCTCTAACTCTCTTTTGGCTGGGGAGTAGCTTCACAGCCTCTCTCATGTCCCTAGTTAACCCTCCCTCCAGCCACATTATACAGCTTGGAGAGGAACTTAATGAAACATGAATACTGTTAAGTGCCCATCATTAGCTCTTGTTACTCAGCAGAAAATCAATACAGGCTCTGCTACAATACGGGACATGTTCTTACTACTGACCCTGTGTTTGGAGGACACTGCTACAGCAACCTGCAACATAGAGAAAGCTGATAAAGCCCAAGCAGCAGTTCTGGGAAGTAGGCTACCGCAGCTCTGGCTATTAATCACACAGTTCTTTGCAGGTGGCTTGTGCCAGGAAGACTTTATGGAGCCTCACCGTTTCCTTGCAGACCAGGTAAGACAAAACTTCCACCCTTCCACTGTACCAGACACTGAGTTTCTGCAGATGCTTGGTGGTAGCAATATTATCAGTAACGATAATATACTTTGCTTTTGGATTTCTCTCTTTAAAAAATTCTCCCCTCCAGTCACATGTATAATAAAAACCATTAACACACACAGATTGCCCTTGTTATCCCAAGATCCCAAACTCCACTATGACAAGTGAGTATTGTTATAGGAAAACTGAGACACAGGATGGTGAAGTTCCCCGTTCACACAGCTTATCTGGATCAGAGCCAGGCACTGAACCCAGATGCCCTGACACTAACACCTAGACTTTAACCATATTATAATCCATCCTTCCTCTCCTATACAGCATTCATTAAAGAGCTGTGCACAGCCGGCAGATAACTGCCCACAACCAAAGTCATTTCAAACAGCACACACAAAACAATAGCATCTCGGGCCAAACACAGTCTGGGGCAGGTGTGGTGCAAGCAGGATTTGGATAGCTCCAGGCCACATCCACCTGTGATGTAAGTGCCAAGTGACACTCTGCGGATGTGCATTAGCTAAATATAGACTTTTCAGTAGCTTCATCATTATGCTGTCTGAGCAGCTCAAAAATATGAATGGCCACAGCCTCACAGCACCGCACCAGGTCGGGAAGCTTTACACAAATTTTCCACAAGCTGAGCTGAGGTACTGAAAAGTTAAGCAACTGACCCACAACGTCTTTAGTAACAGCAAGTATTGAACCCAGACCTCCTAGGTCCCGTCTAGTGCCTTAAACACAAGGTCACCCTTCCCCTGTGCGCAGGGTAACAAGCTTCCTGAGTAGCAGCAGTTTTTGTCCCCAAAGATTGCAGATCACTTTGCAAGCTAGCTATAGGGATTGCTGCACCCACTCCATGAAATGCAGCCACTTCCAGGCTGTTTAATAGGGCATAGTAACAGCATCTAACAGTTCAAGGTAGGAAGCGAAAAAATAACCTCTTACCCCAGCTGAATTTGCAGGACAAATGGAGAGCTGCCAAAAGCTGAAATTCAGCCAGGACAACAGAGTTAATACTGATTGCTACTCTAATAAAGATGCTGTGAGATCTTTAATAACCAAGCTTTGCTTTTATAGCTCCTGTGAAAGGCACATCCCAGGCAGTACAAGGATACAAAGGTTTGGAAAAATCTGACCTGGGAGGAAAAGTTACCAAAAAAAATAAAAACTGGGCACATTTAGCCTTGAGAAAAGATGACTGAGGGGCGGGGAGTGGGAGGGACCAGAGAAGAGTCTTCAAAATATGCTAAGGGCTGTTGTAAAGAGGATGGGGATCAACGGTTCTCCATGCCCACTGAAAATAAGACAAGAAGTAATAAGCATAATCTGCAGCAAGGGAGAATTAGGATAAATATTAGAAAAATCTTTCTAACTATGAGGAAAGGGAAGCATTGGAATAGGCTTCCAAGGGAGGTTGTGGAATTCCCATCACTGGAGGTTAAGAACAGATCAGACAACACTCATCATGGAGAGCCTGCTCTAGGTTTATTTGGTCCAGCCTTTGTGCAGGTGGGCAGGATTTGATAACCTTGAGAGGGCCTTTCTAGCCCTATGTTCTCTGAGTCTATAATAGCAACACGTTGGGGAACTGCTTAGAAGAAGGAATGCCAGGTACTAATCGCTACCCCACTTCCTGGAGGTCTCCCAGCTCCCATGCAGATAACAACCTAGCCCCCACCCCAATACAGCCAGTGAGGTGAAGCCTGCCTGATGGGTCACTCACATGAGTATTTATGACAGACAGTGGTGAGGGAGAAGAAAGAGTCCTTGTCTTCCAGGAAACTTCTAGTGAGTCAACTAGAATGCTGTTGCGGTGGTGTAGTCCCATGGCCTGGCTGCCACAGAAATTGAAAGCTTTTCAGTATCATCTGTTTCCCATACTCTGCCTGATACTGTGACAAGAGGAGTTATGGGCCCTGGAAGTCCTGTTGGGTTATATAGCAGGAGCAAGGCTCTCCAACACACCCTTAAAAGCATACCTGCCTCCAGCACTAATGCACAACTGCCTGGATAAATGTACCATGCCTTGGGAGAGCCAGTCCGTTTAGATGTAATTGTATTAGGCTGGAGTTTGTTAAGATACGATAACAGCAGCAGCACCACGGGAAAACAGAACACTGAGGAAGGAGATAGCTAAGCCATGCATGGGAGATGGACAATGTGAACGGCAAAGCAAGGAACCCACCAGCACATGTGAACCCCTGCTAGAGAGTGCACCGACAACCTCAGACACCTTCTTTGGCTCCTAATTCCTTCCAGGAGCTCATTCATAAATCCTTCCACCAACTAGCTCCAGACAATCTTACTGGTCTCATCTATCTCCCTTCTCTTGCAGTGACCTCAGTTTCACTGCTATTGGTGCTAGAGCTTGCTCCTCGGCAGCTCCTGCAATCTGCAACAGTCTCCCTGAAGCTCTCAAATGCATTTCAAATTCCATCAGAAGGTATCCTTGTTTCTCCTTGCCTGTGCCTCTAAATTGCTCTCCCCTCTTCCTTGCATCCATCTCTGTAACTGCATTGCTGAACTCTGGGAAGCCTTTTGGGATAGAGTCCATATAATAGACATGAGACAAAATAAAGCTGTAAAAAGGGAAGATTCTCTCTTTCAGAAGATATGAAAATGCACATGATTTTCAATGGCAGGTAGCGTACAGGATACAGGGGACAAATGTCAGTCACATACTTCCCCTGGAGACACCTGTGAGATGACATAACAAGGACTTCACCAGGATAACAGAATGACTGATAATAACCAGAGAGTCTTAAGGCTATGATTTTCAAATGGCCCCTTTGAGCAACCCAGTCTAAATGACTATGAACCACTTATGGGTCCTTCTTCCCAAATTCACCTACAGATTAAAAAATACTGTGTACTGGAATCAGAGAAAAACACTGTAAATTATTTATTTTCATGGGATCAGTGCAAACTTTGAAAAGCCAAGATTTTCCTTCCAACAGCCAGGTAAATCTGTGACAGAGCAGAATGTGTCCCTAAATATACCTAGAGCAATCAAACCAGTCCATGGTAAGTGACTATGTGGCAGATAAGACTAGGTCTGACCTGCCCTACAACAGAACCAGATGGCTGGATACTGTGCACATGGCATCAGACCTCTCAGAACAGAAATATGCATAGCTGGTCAGTTACTGTGTTAAATGGCGGTTGTGAACAGGACACCGTCAGGTGTGAAGGAAAAGGAAATGCTGGCCTACCTGGGGCAATTTCAAAGAGGTGTTTCCCTGGTTCCTCAGCATGAGGGGTCAGCTCGCTCACCTGATTGCCTTGCAGTGGAATGAAACCCTGTAATGGACACAGAAATACCAGTGAAGGGGGAAAGGCCACGAAGAAAGCAGGGAAGGGGTGATAACACAGAACAGGGTTTTGCAGATTTAGACCCCTCTCTCTCACTGATAATCTGTCTTTTCCACCCCACCCTTTTCTTTCTGATCTTTCCCTCCTTCTTTGGGTCTGCTTGCTTCCTCTGTCCTTTCCCAGAATTGGCCACTGTTGATGCAAGAGTCTTCTCCTCTCCTGCAACTGATATTTCTTACTGAGCCCCGCCCCCAGCATGGTCAGTGGTCTACAATCAGATAAGGAGACACTTGTCA
This sequence comes from Dermatemys mawii, assembly GCA_007922305.1. Classification (NCBI taxonomy): domain Eukaryota; kingdom Metazoa; phylum Chordata; order Testudines; family Dermatemydidae; genus Dermatemys; species Dermatemys mawii. Next base: position 4,743 of record ML679612.1, read on the forward strand.
CTCCAAGGATCTCTATTTCTGACATCAGCACTACCTCTGCTATTGGGAACAGACTTCTGGTAACTCCCTATCTGCTGATGCCATCTCTTATTAGTCTGTTCTCCTTAATTTCTCACTCGCTCTGATTGGGGTCTGAAAGCCAAACTTCTCATTTGCAGGTGGGCTAAGGTTACACACCAACATCCATATTTAGGTACCCAACAAGTGGCCTGATTTTTAGAGATGTTGCACACCCAATAGATCTCACTGGCTCCCACACTGCAGAGGGAGACATTTGAAGCAGATCAGCTGATCCAAACTCCCTTGGACGTTGGAGGAATTTGAATCCTGATCCAAAGTCCTCTCTCTAACCCCAAAATCCCAGGCTGCATCTCGAGAGAGGGCTGAGCCACTCCATTTTCTTCCATGTCCAAATGTCCCCAGAGTTTATGCCTGTCTGCAGTGGGGGTCACTGATGGGTCAAATCTATATTTGGATTTGCCAGAAAGGCCTTTAGAGAGATGTCATAGCCATCCACCATCTCCCTTTGGTGCCCAGCCAGGCCTCTCACTATCATGGAGAGGAAAGTCCCTCCCCTTATTATGGTCTGGAAGAGGAAGGAGCACTTCCCTTTGAAGTCCTGCTATGGGAGACCAGAGGGAGCAGACTAGAAAGTTCCCAGTTCTGGTTCTTAGGAATCTATGTGAGGTGAAGAGGCCAGAGGGGCTGGCAGATGAGAAAAAGCTGTGAGGGGCAGATAGGCCACATGGATGTCCTGTCCCCACTGAGCCCACCCGCCTTTGCAGGAAGCTGTTTGTGGCCAAGTGACAATTTTTTCCACTACAACATCCATGACACCCAGAGTCCAAATGAGAACGTTGAGCAGCACAATGTTTGCCCTGCAGTCATCATTTATATTCATGCACACGGTTATCGGCTTTCAAATCATTTTTACAATAGACAAACCCGAGAGACAATGCAACGTGTATAATATATAATGCTGGTAATCAAAATCAATCCCAATTAGATTCTCCAAGTTTGTGTTATTCAAGTAACACAATTCTGTTATTTGATGGGGATGAGAGAACCCAGTATTTTGATTAAAGGAATGAAACCTGCCATGTGACCTTTGCATTCTTCCTTGAGTAGCTGGGAAGACAGTAAATTAATTTTTTCATTTATGTTATTGCATACTTTTTTCTCTAGCATTGCCTCTTGGAATAATGTCTTTTGCACAGTTGCTTTCTTTGGAGAAATTACTGTAATAAACCAAGGAGCCAGCTGGTATTAAATATAAATGAATTAAGCTTTTACTCTTTTCTTTGGGTGTATAATGTTGAAATTACCAGACATAAATTACCGAAGCAGCAATCCTTGCGCTGGAAAATATCGTTGGCTTGTAAATAAGCTTGGATTCATCAAGCTTCATGATGCAATGAATTCGGACTCACTTTCATACAGCCCATTTCATTAAAATGACTCACTGCTCTGAATGGATGAATCAGCCTGTCGCTATAGAGGGGGCGAACAGGCATCTCACTAAAACTTGGTAGGGAATGGAGAGTTGGGTCCACTCCTAACAAAGTGGTGGGCAGAAGCAGCCCCCTTGACAGAGTGGACACTCTGATCACTCAGGAAAGAATCCATTCCAGAGTTTGATACTTCATTCCAGTGAATTACATATAATTACAATCACTCCAGACTTTATAAGGCTACAGTCCAATGAACTAATAACCCACTCCAGAGTTTATGGGACTCTTCAACTAGAAAACAGACAATAACAAAGTGCTAAAAAGCCCTCCAATCCCATGTCACTGCATCATTAAGGTTAACAATCACAAAAAGTTGGGAAATGCAAAAGTTAGTTTCAACAGCAAAATTACCTTGGTTACACCACACACAATACTAGCTCTTATGTAGCACCTTTTCATTCATACATCTCAAAGTACTTTACAGCCGAGTATCACTGTCCTCATTTTACAGATGGGGAAAACGAGACACAAAGTGACTTGCCCAACATCACGCAGAAGGCCAGTGGCAAAGAACTGATCCCTGGTCTTCGGAGTTCCAGCTGTCTATCTGCCAGGCACACTGCCGTATCTGTGATGTATATTTAATGAAACACACTATTGCTGTTCATTTGCAGAGAGTAAGAGGAACACTGTATCAGAAGAAGAGGAAGCAAAATATCATCACACAGCCTGATTAGGGGCTCTGCTGGGACTTTCAATTTTGCAACCTCTGCCTTTTTGTTATTTAAACTGTGCAGTCTTAATTCATTCATGTTATTTTCTCAATTTAATTTCCCTGGATTTTCAAATAATTCCCCCTTCTCCTCCCATACTTAGTATAATTACAAAAGATGGGTTTGCCTGTTTTTGTTTTTTTAAAAAAACTGAGGTCCTCTATTTATCCACATCTAGTGGAAAGGCCAGTCTCCCCAGTGCTGCCCTGTCAAAGAGGCTCAATGCTGAGCTAGAAGGACCATGCTTAAGGGTGAAAAGGGAATTTAGTTTCCATGGCCCATTCTTTCTTTGGCCTCTTGTTTTTGACTTGCACCAAGCGAGTTAGTTAGATAAAACAAGATAAAAACAGATGGGTTACAATTCCTTTGGCTTCAGCTGAGTTTCACCTGCTTACACCAAGATTGGATTTTAGAGCTAGCCAAAATATCTTACACAAAAAGATTTTTCCATTAAAAAAAAGGGGGGGGTTCCCTCTTTGAAGGTAAAAATGGTTTTTTGATGAAGATATGTGGTTTTGTTGAAAAACCAGAATCCCAAAGATTTTTCACTTTAAACTCAAATTTCTTTGAGCTTTTGGTTTATCATCAAAAACTTGAAATTTTTAATATGTAAATGAAATCATTTCCCAGACAGGTCTACTGAATTTGACCCAATATTTTGGCTCTCCTAGACAGAGAACCCATTCTCTTATAGGATTTGCACATTATTTAAACTGGTTAGTCTCTAAGGTGCCACAAGTGTTCCATGTCTTATTTACATTATTTAAAATATGCCAGGTTTAGCCCAGGAGGAAATTATTTGAATGAAATTAAGATAATGAATATACTGCTACTAAGATCTTCACCTAAATTGCACAAGCACAGGATGGCACCTGAACTAGTCGAGCTTCCATTACCTGGAGTGGTCGGGTCCAGCGCTCCACATCATTAATGAGCCTAAATGCCACAGCTACAACAACTGGCTTCTTCCTCTTCAACTCTGTATTTGTCAGCAGGATGGAGATCAGAATATGCCAATGAGCACTAAAATATCATTAATGCAAACATGCCGGAAAAACACAATGATTCAACTCTCTGTTGCAGACACAAATGCACAGAAAAGGGCCTTTAAGGGGGAAATAATTATCAAGAGTGCATAGAACCTACTTGACAAACTTTTTCATACAGCTGAAGACCATGTGCTCATCAGCCATTCACTAGGATGCATATACATGCAAAGCATTGGCAGATACAATATAATATAGACCATTAGGAGCTGATCATCTAGTTATTTTTAATTAGAGATGGGCACAAGCCCCCAAATTTGGACCGAGATTCCAAATTTTCCCAAAGCTCACGTGTATTCTGGTCTAGGTAACATCAGATTTTGGCCTGATGTTCCATTTTATTTTTTGTTCATTCTAACATAATATCTATGACTCTCATATTACATCCAATTCTTGCCTGTTGTAAGGCACGTGCACTTCCAAAGCTGCTGACAATGATAGGGGAAAGGATAAAGAAATTACAGAGGAAGCAAAAGAGCAAGGGAAAGGAATTATAGTCAACAGGTGCTTCAGAATTGCTTTCCGGCCCCTCTCCCGACTCAGCAAAGCATTTAAACACGTGCTTAACTCCCACTGATTTCAATGGGACTTCAGCACATGCTTAAAGTTCAGAATAAAGACCATTAGTTTCCTATTTTGGGACTTTCCGGGATAAACAAAGAGTAGTGATCTGGCTGGAGGACGAGGCCACAGAAAATGACTGATCACTGTGGAACCAGAACAACTAAAGAGGGCACTAAACTGGAAAAGCGCCTGCAACCCCAGACCTGAATATGCTCCGAAGGTGAGAGGATTGTCTACAGGGACATTTTGGTGGGGAATCAATGTGGATCTCTTTTGCCCAGCCTGGCTTTTTTCAGGCAGTTTGGAAAAAAAATAAGGCCAAATCAGATCTATTCCAGGCAAAGTCCAATATCAACACTGACGTCTCAGCATTAGCTGTTTAACTGCTGATCATTTTAGAGAATAGAATGGGGGAGGACGAAAGATTTGGACATCTAGAGCAGGGCAGGGAAACATTTTTCATCAGCACTGATTAGACACAAACCCAGTTTTCCCTCAAACAACATTTTTTCATAAAAAGTGTCTTTTCTGCAGAAAATTTAGATTTTTCATTGACAACCCAAAATGCCTGAAAACTGGAATATTTCAGACCAAATGTGGATATAGAAATACAGGGTGGACAGACAACATTAGGGTGACCAGATGTCCCGATTTTACTGGGACAATCCTGATTTTGGGATTTTTTTTCTTATATAGGCTCCTATTTCCCATCAACCCATCGTGACTTTTCACACTTGCTGTCTGGTCCCCCTAGGCAACATTGCAACAGAGTGATGCTGAACTGGACTATGAGGTAATGAATAACTAGAAGGCCACATATTAATGACAGACCATATTTTATCCTTGATCTTTGTCCCAAATTCCAACTGATGTCAGTGGGAAATTGGCAATGGATCAAGGGTGACATGTCTTCATTCATCCCCCAGCCCATAAAAGTTACAAGACAGAAGCTTGAAATCTGAATTAATATTTTGGACCCCTTAGATTTAGGTAGAGGTTGCATCAAGAGCTGCAGTTTGTCATTCAGGCCTCTCTCTGGAAAGTACTTTTAGGTCCTGGATGCATGGAGAAGGGCTAGGTTGTCATAGCAGCCTCCAGCATGGTCTTCCCCACCTGCATATTGTCCGATTGAACTGGGTGGAGTTGCTCTCTCACAACTGCTCCCATCAGGTGATAAGAGACTTCTCCGGTGGATAACAGAGTCTAGCTCGCTACCGTCCAATCTTTCTGGAATTTCGTAAAACACCCTGTAAATAAACTAATAGAAAGTAGGAATGGTATGAAGAATCTATATAAGCAGGCAGGGCATATTGATTCCGACAGCTGCTCTCACTGGTAGTGAAACATTACAGAATTTAAACAGATTGACGCGATGTCTCCACCAGTCAATTGGGCTGCATTAGAAACCTCGTTCAGGAGCTAAATTAACAATTGTTTAAATCAGTTTCAATATCACAGAGTCCAACTTCTGTATACCAAAGCAAAGTAAACTCCAGCAGGTCCAGAAATAAACACACACCAAATCCTAACTAAATGTACCTTCCTGAGCATTCTCTGAGAGTGGGTGGTTAGTCATAGAACACTGCTGGGTCAGAGGTTCAAATCCAGCTTATGTCAATACTAGCTGGAGTTACCACTGTCTCACAGCTGTTCAGTGGGCCTCTATGAAATGAGTTTTGAGGACAAATCTACACACCGTAGAAACCCCGATTTGGACTGTGTTAGAGAGGCCAAGTACAATAAAAGCGTTGTTGTCTGGCATGTTGGGGGGAATGGAATTTGGAGTGCAGGAAGGGATGCGGGGTGCAGGCTCTGGGAGGGAGTGTGGATTCAGGAAGGGGCTCTGGGCTGGGGCAGGGGTCGGGCTTTAGGAGGAGGGTCAGGGTGTCCCAGCAGCTCTCATTGGCCACAGTTCCTGGCCAATGGGAGCTGTGGAGCTGGCACTTGGGGAGGGGGCAGCTGTGGCCGCACCTCAGCCTAGGAGGCAGAGGGAAATGGTGGCCACTTTTGGGAAACGTGTCAAGCCAGGGCAGGTAGGGAGCCTGCCTTAGCCAGGCTGTGCCACCGGCTGGACTTTTCACAGCCCAGTCATCAGTGTTGACCAGAGCTGTCAGGATCCCTTTTCGACCAGGCATTCTGCTTGAAAACTGGATACCTGACAACCCTATCTACATCAGGGAATGTTACAAAACATTTTCCACCAGTGCAACTGCTGGTTCAGCTGTACCAGAATGGGCCCCAATATAGACAAGTCTCCTGTGGTCAGACAGTTTTACTATGTTAGCCTCCTGTTAGTGCTGGTAGGATTTTTTGGAAACACTCCTCGTGCCCATAGAGTCAAACTGCAAGAGACTCTGCTGGGTGAAGGCCTGAAACACAGCCACTTTCAGGAGTTGTCTGAGCTTCAAGTTTTGGTGTGTAGATTCCAAGGCCAGAAGGGAGCACTGTGATTATCTACTCTGACCTCCTGCATACACAGGCCAGAGGCTTCCACTGCTGTTGCTTTGGCTGTTTGATATATTTCCGTGCTCAGAGGAACAAGAACTCCATGCTTGTTGTGGAAGCAATCCAGCCTAGGGGAAAATATCCTGAACCTGCAACTACTCATTTCTCTCCCAACAAGGAAACAACTCACTCCTAAAGTGCAAACATCTTCCAGTGGCTTGGAAGCAGAGACACCATTACAGGGACAAATCGGTTTACCACACCTCCTGTTCCACTCTGACCCAGGAAAGATGGACAGCTGTTTGTGGTGAATCTCAGGCAATCAGCCGGAGTGTCTTTTGGGAAGAAGAAATGAAAGTGGGTCAGAGTCCCATGTTTCTCACTAACTTTTTTTTTTTTTTTTTGAAGGGGACAGTGTTTGCATGACAGTAAAAATTTGTGGGTGGCATATTTTAACCTGAGACATCAGCAAACCAGGGACCTCCAGAGCTAAAAACATCATTTAAGCTAGAGCAGCTCAAAGAGCCAAGGCTCTTTAACTAGGGCTGTACAAAACTCACATCCTCTGCTAATCAAGCCCAGCAGGTGACCAGTAAGACACACTGCCCAGTGGATTACAAGAGCTTCAACAGAAGGAGCAGTATGCTGTTGGTAGTGTCTCCAATGTGCTCGATCAATAAATTGCATGGATGTGTTCTGGTTATTTTTAGAAGGTTGCCTGCTGCTTGCGAAAGCAGAGACAAGAGGAGAAGATTCCCAGAAGCAGCTGGCTGTCCCCACAGTGGTTTGTGGCAGGATAAAGCTCCACCATGCTCTACATAATGTATGATTTTGCCCACTTTGAAACTGCCGCCATGCTGCTGCTAAGTGCCGTGCGGTCTGTTAGGGCCAGTGGGACTGCATTGGATAGATGCTCTTGCCAACACAGGGTCTGGAAAATAAAAGTATGCAAATACTCTTCAGGTCTCAGAGCACAAAGAGTCAGGCAGAGAAGTGTGTCAGCTCCTTAGGAGCTGGGCTGAAATGTCTGATTATTACCAGGTGTCATCTGGCAGTTTACTAATCCCCATTATTGCAGTGGGATAGCTCCAGAGGAATCTAGAATTCCAATCCTAAACAAGTCAATAAAAACATTTTGCAAGTGCTTGACAGTGTGCTTTGATCATTACCTATTATACTCATTATAACTGCCCCACTGTTCCGCTGTGCTCCTGCCTACTCATTGCTGCATTCACCTGTTGTGTCTCATTTCAGATTGCAAACTCTTTTGGGCAGGCACCATTTTCTTACATGTACATACAGCACCTTCCACAATGGGCCCTGATCCCCGAATGGGCCTTCAGGTGATACTGCAATATAAATAATGATGACACTGCAGGGCTAGGTTATCTGTCCAAAAACCACACACACCTGGGGATGGAATCTAAGGAGAAGACAGAACACCATCAAAATCCAACCTGAAAGTTGTTAATTTTTTTGAAAAAGGAATGAAGATCAGTTAAAAAAAAATCCAAGAGATCAGAATAAAAAAAAAAAACCCACACCCACAAAGCCATAAGCACACTGTTAATGAGGTTTACTTAAGATAGAAGACACACTGAAAGCATCTATTAGATACAAAATGGGGAAGGAAAGTTAGAGCCAAAAACAAATTCCAAGGATGAGAACGGAAAAACATAAGAAAAATCAAACTGAATTCATCTCCGCCCAAGTACAATAGACAGAGCCAGAATCCTGGCACATTTTGGGTGCTTGAGATCCTTAAATCTTTTTCAATATAAAATGTTTGATACAAAAAGAGAACAAAAAATTAAACTAGAGATCTATTCCTGCTCCCCTTGAATCAAAGAGAATTGTGCTACTGGCTGCCAGACCCACAGCTTCCTTGAAAAAAAAAAAACAAACACACTAAAACACACACCCATCCACCTAAGGTGACCAGATGTCCTGATTTTGGGGTCTTTTTCTTATATAGGCTCCTATTACCTCCCACCCCCATTACAATTTTTCACATTTGCTGTCTGGTCACCGTACATCCACCCCTTTCCCATCAAGGAACCTTGCAGGTAAAAACCCTTTTTAATACAAGGGGGCACCTACTACCTGAATGGCAATGTTCAAGAAGGGCAGTGCCTATAAAAGTTCACACTACGACTTAGATTGGGGAGTTTGTTAGATTTAAAAATAAACACTTTGCCACTCTTCTGGAAAGCACCAGTCTATAATTCTTACAAGGGCCTTGGGTCAGCCTCAGTACAGATAGTACAGTGCCCAAGTACTCTAGCACATGTCTTGTAAGGAAACAATGCATGCGTGGAGACGCTAGCTCCAGGGAGTGTTCTGTCACGTCCAGGAAATCTGCTGCCAAAGCTGGCTAGATTTACGAAAATCGGTTATTTTATGTTTAACATTCACAAGGAGCAAATAGATGCTTTCAGCCTGAATGAAATCCTGTAGATCAAGAGGTAAACAACCAAGAGTTAAATTGCCATGCGAGAGCACATGTGTGTGTGCGTGCGCGCATGTGTGCATGCACTCCGATTTGCGGTTTCTGAACTGAACACAAAAAAGCTGTTGTCTCCAGTAGACAAACTCTTAAAAAAAAATCAACATTTCCATACACGGACAAACCCATAACAGTTTCAACCATCTGCTTTACCTTAAATTAGTGCATCAGCTAGAGATGTCCCAGAAACTCTAAGAACCACTCTGCTCTCCCCTGAAACTTTGCACATATCTAGAATCAAACTAAATGTTGGGCTAATTACTCTCTTCCCCCAGCCCCAAGCCACTGTGTTTTTTCTTCACATGCAGCATGCCCATGGCTGAGATTTTCAAGACCAGCCACTTAAGGGATTTGTAGGCAGACTGTATTAAAATTAATGTGAATTAGGTATCCAAATCCCCTAGGCACATTTAAAAATCTCAGTCCAGGTGGTCTCTGAGCTGATTGCAGGAGGTATTCTCTTGAGGACCACAGTTCTCCTGCATTTTTCCTGCCAAGGTTTCCCAGACTCAGGACAATGGGGTAATTTGGAAGAGCATGCCACCTTACGTGTGGGTGTGTGTATAAGAACCAAACCTTCTGAAACTGACTCCTCACACTTAACTCTGGGCTCTTGGTTCTAGCACGTAGCCATAGTTCTAGCACGTACAGCTTCCCACAGGCTCAATAATGGCTCCGAACATGTGGGTGTGAGGTGGGGAGCAAGGAGTCCCTTTGTTGGACCACCACCCCCGCTACACACATATTCCTTCTCTACTGCTAACACCAGAGCCCTGTGTTTCTCATACTGTCATTTCTCTAAGGGGAACATATTTATAGAATTTCCTGTTGAGAGCTGGAGTCACAAGATTTCCTTTAAGCAAACAATGCAGCATCCATAAACTAAGTTATAAACTGTGTCATCCAAGATCCATTATCCCTTTGTAGTATTATGGCAGCCTCTGACAAATCTCAATTGGCTTCGGTAGATAAGCAACCAACACCTGAGTCTCCACAGGATGTCAGATAAATAACCCGCAGGAAAGATCAATAGGATGGTGAAAGGTTCTGCTAAGCTAAGCTTTTTCCCCACCCCCAGTATTTGCAGATGATGCTGAATATTGACATTGGCAGAAACGCAGATTTTAAAAAACAGCAAGCATAACCTAAGAAATCATTAAAGATGAAAAAATTGACCTAGCACCATGAGGCCTTCAACAAGGAAGGTCTCTCAAGGACACAGCTGACCTAGGAACAGATAGCTAAGTTTTCTTGGGTCGTTTCCCACCCATGCCCGTTTAAAGTCCCAAACCACAAATTATCTATAGGGCTCCGAGAAGTCACACACTTCCAGTGATAAAATTCAGCAGGTGCAGCTCCTAGTGACGTAAAATGGTAAAGAAATATCCCATCAGGCACTCTGACTTGACTTTTTCATAGGACATGGGGTCCTCCCAATGACTAGCCAATACTGAAAGGAAACACCTTTTCAATTAACTTTGATAATTTTGTCAATAAACTCACTGTGGAACTCACTGCCACAAGTTACAACTGAAGAAAAAGATTTGGGGGTCATGGTAGAAAAATCAGCTGAACATGAGCGCTCAATGTGATGCTGTGGCCAGCAAGGCTAATGTGATCTTGGGATGCATCAACAGAGGAATGAATCTCAAGTAGGAGTAGAAAGGTTATTTTATCTCTGTATTTGACACTGGTGCAACCACGTTGGAACAGGATGTCCAGTTCTATTGCCCACAATTCAAGAAGGATGTTGATAAATTAGAGAGAGGTCAGAGAAGAGCCACAAGCATGATTAAAGGATTAGAAAACCTGCCTTATTGTGATAGACTCAAAGACCTCAGTCCATTTACCATAACAAAAGAGATATAGAAGGTAATCAAGTTAAGTATATGGGGAACACATTTAATGAAGGGCTTGTCAACCTAGCAGAGAAAGCTCTAACATGATGCAATGGCTGTAAGTTGAAGTTAGACAAATTCAGACTGGAAATAAAGTGTGCATGTTTGATAATGAGGGTAATCAAACATTGGAACAATTTACCAAGGACCGTGGTGGATTCTTCATCACTAACAAATTTTAAAATCAAGACTGGATCCATTTCTAAAAGATCTGCTCAAGAAATTTTTTTTTTTTGGAGGGGAGGGTGGGAGGGGAGTTCTGCAGCCTGTGCTATACAGTTCAGACAAGATGATTACAATGGTCCCTTCTGGCCTTAGAATCTATGAATAAGCCAAGAACATAGCCACACACGGTCTAATTAATGCCGGCGTGTCAGTGGATGAACGGTAACGGACATCACAGACTACTGAAAACAGGACTATTTGTTCAGCAGTGACAGAGTGCTCCACACTGTACAAAATCCAAGAGAACATCTATCTAGCAAGTAAGTTGTTGTGAACACATGACAGTGCTGCTCTGCTCTCTGTGAAACTCTTGACCAATAGCAGGAAGCTCAGTCCACAAGCTATATGAGAAAGGCAGCCGACTGATGACGAAGCCGGTCCCTTCCCAGGATACTCAGGCTGTGGCGAAGTTGCAAGCCTAATTCAATACATTGAAGATGGTTTTGAAACCTGTAAAATTACAAGGGCTGTGTTTGTTCATCTGTTGGCTGCTTATGGCACTGGAAACAATTGTGCACTTTTACTGAAATTGGCAAGAATTTTGAGTAATAGTAAAATAATCCAGGTCATCTCCTCACTGCTCAAGAACTGACTTTTTTTGTCAAGGTGAATGGTCAGAAAAGGTGATGGTGAACTCAGCAGAATGGATTGCCTACTGTAGCGGGGCGGTCTGGTGCCCAACCGCCCCGCAGAGGGCCGAGCCTCCCCAGAGACAGGACGGGGCGGAGCTGGAGAAACCTGCGCCCCTCCCCCAGAGGTCAGCCGGCCGACCCGGAAGGATAAAAGCTCGGCCTCGGAGCTCACTTGAGAGGGAGCCACCGGAGGAGCGAGAGGCTACGGCCAGAGCTCCTGACCGGGAAGCCCCGGTGACCCAGTTGGAGCCCGGGAATTGGCCGAGCCTGCCCTGCGCCCGCTACCCGGAGGAAGAAGGACCGAGCCTCCCCAGTCCGTGCTACAACGAGGAGCTTCCCAGCCTGCCCTGCGCCCGCTACCCAGAGGAGGAGGAGGGACCGAGCCTCCCCAGTCCAGGCTACTCCGAGGAGCTGCCGCCCCTGCCGCCAGACAGCGACTCAGAGGAGCCCATGGAGGTCACCACGCCTCCCCAGGTACCCTTTGAGGGGGAGTTTGGAAGTGGCCCGGGGGATGAGTATTGAACCTAAGTCAGTGTGTTGCGGTCTGGATCCCCACTGACTGCAGCTGGTTTGAAACCGCTGCTAGGGCCCCGGGCCGGGACGCAGTGGAGCGGGTGGGCCTGCGTCCCCCCTGCCACCCTTAACCGTGGGTGGCAGTCTCCCCCTCAGCCCGCCGTCATTCCTCGCTGTCTGCTGCTGCTCAGCCCCTGTTTGAGGGTCTGAGCCCCTGACTATTC
>ML679612.1:17029-98029 GCA_007922305.1 Dermatemys mawii
ACTATTCCCCGTGTTTGTGGCCCCGCCCTGCCTCAGGGCCTGGGCCTAGCAAACTGCTATTCCCCAACCTGTCTGAGGGCGTGTAGCGGGGCGGCCTGGTGCCCAACCGCCCCGCAGAGGGCCGAGCCCCAGCGGCGACCCCCTACACCTACGTTTTCCAATATGCCTTATTTCGCATTTATCAGCACTGAATTTCATCTGATATTTTGTTGCCAAGTCACCCTTTGTCTCTCATTTCTGCTGAAAGCATGTCCCCTGACTGATGGTGATGCGATCCCTGCCAGGCAGTAGAGTGTGAAGGGCAGTTTCAAGGTTCCTGTGATGATCCTACAGGATTGGATGAATTCAGAATCAATTTTGTATGCATGGCGGAGTGCGACCATACAAGTGAGTGAGACACACTACTCCACAGTTGTGTAGCACAAAGCAACACTGATTGCTTGGAGTGCTAGTACCCTTGCTATTTAATGTCTACACAAATGACCAACCAGAATTACTGTGGAGATTCATTTATGCAGTTGATCTTTGCATTGCCATCCAGTTGGAAAGATCTGAGGACCCTGAGCTCATCCTAATTGGCTCCGAACGTACTTGGAGAATACTATCGCACATGGTTCCTGAATGCCAATCCCAGCAAAACACAAGTGTGTGCATTCCACCTTAAACATCAGGTCAAACAAAAGCTCCAGACATCATGAGATGGTACAATCCTTCAGTACCAAGACCGAACAATGACAAAGAACATACTAAGAGGCTGAAAAAGAAAATGAAGTGAACTCCAGTAACTGTCTGATACAAAACAGGGAGCTGACCCCAAAGCACTCCAAGCAATCAGTGTTGCCTTGCGCTACTCAACTGCAGAGTACTCTCTCTCTCACTCACTTGTATGGTCACACTCAGCCATGCATACAAAATGGCTAATGGCTCACCATCAGTGAGGGGACATGCTTTCAGCAGAAATGAGAGATAAAGGGTGACTTGGCAACAAAATAGCAGATGAAATTCAGTGTTGATAAATGCGAAGTAAAGCACATTGGAAAACTTAATCCCAACTATACATACGAAAGGGCGGGGTCTAAATCAGCTGTTACCACTCAAGAAAAGAGATCTTGGAGTTATTGTGGGTAGATCTCTGAAAACATCTGCTCAGTGTTCAGCAGCAGTCCCCTCCCCCCCCCAAAAAAGCTAACAATGCTAGGAACCATTGGGAAAGAGATAGATAACAAGAGAAAAATAGCATGATGCCTCTATATAAATCCATAGTATGCCCACATCTTGAATGCAGTTCTGTTCGCTCCATCTCAAAAAAAAAAAAGAAGATATATTTAAAGTGGAAAAGGTACAGAGAAGGGCAACAAATCACAAGGATTTTCCTATCAACACCTAACTCCTTTTGTGCATTCAGGCCTTAATGCATGCAGCGACTGTCGACTTTGATGTGGACACTTGTTCCCTGGAAATGGAGTTGAAAACCATTCAAATCTTTCAGTAATGGTCACAGAAGAACATTGATCATGCAATGGCACTCTACAGAGCTTCTCATCAAGGGTGGACCTGCACCAATGATCTAGAACAGTGGACCTCAAACTTTTCATGGTCATTCCCCCCCTTTACTCTGTCATCACCCCGTACCCTGGGGAACCAGGGCCATGGCTCCCGAGGAGGGGGCGGGGCACAAGGCTAGGGCCAGGAACAGAGGCACGGTTGGGGCTGAGAGTGGATCTGGGAGCAGAACGGGGAGCAGGGCCTGGGCCAGGCCCTACACGTTCCCCCACATACACGCGTAGGGGGGGCGCACCCCACAGTTTGGGGACCTTTGATCTAGACATGAGAGGAGTTGCATTTCCTGTGTTTCAGTCTATGTCAGATTAGACTTCCTGTTAGGAAGCTTCAGTGCTATGGGGTGCACTCCCCTCACGTGAGTACTTCCTGTTGGCTAGGTACGAAACTGAACTCTTTACTCTTTTTTGCTCTCCTGTTGGCTGTTGCTCTCATCAGACGACTAGTCTCCAGTGGCTCAGCCCTCCAGCCAAGTCACACACAGTCAACATGTGAACAAACAGCCTCCTCCCAGGTAACAATGTCCAGTGAATGGTTGGCCCTCTTCAGATCCATCCCTGGGCCTGTTTAAACTCCAAGCCCCTTTCTCGGGCTTCTAAGGCAGCGTATTATTCCTTCCTTGGGGCTTAAGCCACTTCCCCAGAGGCTGGTGTGGGGACCCAGGCCTGCCCTCAATTCTGAGTCCCAATCCAGGGAGCTTACAAATAGCAGCTCCCTGCTGCTTCCTTTAACTCCGTTGCTGCTGTTATTCCCTGGGCTGCTTCCCACATAGCCCCTTCCCCACCCATTCCGCAGGGTCTCTCCCAGGCCTCCTTGCCTGGAGAGTCTCACAGCCCTTCAGCCCTTCCTGGTCCTTCTGGTCCCAGCCAGCAATTGACCTGCTCAGGCCCTGCAGCTCCTTTAAAGTGAACCTGCTGTGCTCTGATAGGCTGCTTCCCTGAAGCCTTTCTAGGCAGGCCTGGAGGACCCACCTTTACTGCTCCTTTTCCCAGGGTATGGCAGGACTGGAAGGCCTCCAGAAGAAGGTGCACTGTCACAATCAATAAAATATGCTCAGTCAGCAACACACAGCAACGCAGATACTGTCACAGAGAGATTTGTAAAGAAAACTATTGAGTTGTCGCGGGGGGGGGGGGGGGGCGGCACCCCCACTTCCTACAATTCACAGTGACTCTCAGCCAGCCAGTAGAACAGAAGGTTTATTAGAGACGACAGGAACACAGTCCAAACCAGAGCTTGTAGGCACCCCACAGTCAGGTCCTTCTGGGGGGCAGGGAAATTAGACCCCAGACTTGGGGCTTCCTCCTCTTCCCCAGCCAACTCCAAAAACTGAAACCCCTCCAGCCATTTTACCGAGCCTCCCCCTAGCTCCTCCTCCAGCCTTTGTCCAGTTTCCCAGGCAGAAGGAGTCACCTTTCCCCAACCCCTGCTCCCGGCTCAGGTTACAGGCTGAGGTATCTTCTCTCAAGGGAAGTCTCCCATCCCCAATGAAACTCCCCTGCAACCTCCCAGATCAAATCCACCCCACTCCCTGCTGTGTCACATCAGTACATATCATCCAGTACATATCATCCATCACACAAATAGCCACCACAATTTTCCAGCAGGATACAATTTTGAAGTTGAGCATATTGCCAATATGTCCTTTGGAAATCTGCACAGTGACTAATTATCTATAACTCTGTATCCCTGGCAAGTCTAGCCCCATTTGGTGAACACCTCTATCAAATCAGAACTTACTGAGCACTAGTTTGCAGTACCAGAATGCCTTGGAAAGCTGTCTCTGGGACACATCTGTTGTCCTATAAAGGAACTCAATCATCTGATCTTCACTTTCCTGATTAATTAAGTAGACCTTGTTCAGTTAGCTTTAAGTCACTCTCTCTCACTCCTCCTTCCCACTCCCCCAAATAACCACCAGCTGGTTCTCATCTCCTGCTTAAGTTCCTTAACATTCTTCTCTCACCATCCTCCCCCGGACATCCTTTCTTCCTTGCCTCTGGCCACCTCCCCTAACACACGCACACTCCCATGAGCCACCTCTGCCATCTCAGGACTCCCTTTCACTCCCCCAACATTCCTTTTAGAAGAACTCCTAATTAACTTGGATTGTTTGGCGAGGTTCCCATCTCTGTTAAATCACTAGCATTGCCAGCTTGCTTTATGCCTTTACTTTGCAGGAACAACGGATGCCTGCAGAGCAAGAAAAACACATTATTTACTGATGCACACCACTTGCTAGCACCGATACTACAGGAAGAAATCAATCTGAGATGCTGACGCTCCCAAATTTTACTTGGGTGCCAGAACTGTCCTTAGCAGGACTTGGAACTTCTCTAGCACCTTTCACCCTGTGATCTCAAAGTGCTTTCCAAACAAATGAAGTCTCCCAATATCATCGGTCTGCAAACTGCAAGGTGCACTCCCCCAGGGGGGACCTGAAGGGAAGGGGGCGCAGCAGGGCATAGGCTGGTGTGGCAGGGCCCGGGCTGGCCCCCACAACAGGGCAGGAAGGGAGCGCCACCCAGTCCCACTCTGCTCCCAGTACTGCTCTGACACTGGCCCAAGCCACAGCCTTGCTGCAGGCCTCAGCCCCTGGTCTTAACTCCTGGCCCCCTACTTTCAGCTCCTGCTCCTGGCCCCAGGCATGACATAACACACCCCAGTGACATAAGTTACAAAAGAAGCGCAATGTCGGCGCAAGTCCTTCTGCCACTGACATAGCTACCGCCACTCATGGAGGTGGTTTTATTATGTCAACAGGAGAGCTCCCTCCCATCAGCTTAGAGCAGATACATGAGTGATCTTACAGTTGCACAGGTGCATCACTCAGCTGTCCCACTGTAAGCTCGCTAGTGTAGACATGGCCTCAGTCATCCAGAATTGCAAAAATACCGTAAAATATATTATTTCAGCCTCCGAGGTGGATAATTATTAATTCCTTCATCTGTAAAATAGGGATAACTAGTGCACAGAAAGGGTACTGTCTAGATTTGAAAGGTATTTTTGCAACTCCTCAGAGGACATAGGAGCCCAAGGGCTAGGTTTGTAGAAGTATTTAAACAACAAACTTAGTGAGGGGTTGCAACACTGAGCAGAGCAATGCCTAAATATCTTTACAAATCTGGACCTAAGCGACTTGGCTTGGTAATATCGCTGTCTCAGAGTGAGAGAATAAAAATATTATTGCATGTGAAGCACGCAATTGTGTAGCACCAGGCCCTGATAAGGACCTACGATATCTAGAGAGATGAACATTAGCCATTTCAGAGCACAACACAAACCCTGCTTCTCTGACCTATGTTCCTACAAGAAGTGAACAAAGTTGACAAATCCAGCCCAGGCTGACTTGTGAAAAAGAGAGAGAATGTCTTGGTATTCATTTTTTAATCTTGGAAGATACTCAGACGCTATGAGGCTAGGCACCATGTAAGAATCTAGAGAGAGAGAGAGGTCAGCACAGGAGAAGGGCTGGGGATTAATAGCAATGAAAAATAAGGGCAGAAATACAGACGATATGGACAATACTAATGAAATTATCTCTAAATCAAGTCTCTCATGAGACATCAGCAGCTGTTTAATGGAGGAACCCCTTGACAATTCCAACTTGTGCTGGGAGGCTTTTCGTTAAAAAGAGAATTCAGATGGCAGATATTTACTGTGGTTTCTGAACGGTGATCAGTGCATACTTTAATTGAAACCAGATGACTCAGATTAGTCCATAATAAATAATAACACACTATTCCACATAATTGGACTTCCTCATCAGGAAAGCTGCAGGGTAGAAAACTAAAGATCCACCTGGAAAACTTAAAAACCTTAGTGATACAGTAGGAGGGCTGCTCCATTGCCTGGCAATACTGAGAAGTCTGGGAACAGTTAGCGGGCAAGGCAAGAAAGCCAAGGGTGCTAGACTAGGTCTGTCTGATCTGCAGCTGTCTTCTCAGCCCCATGTCTCTTTGGAATAGTTTAGATCTGGATTTCTAACAGCCCTGAGTTTGGAGAAGTAAAAGGAAATACTTGTCAATGCAACAGGGAAGTTCTTAGGCCAAGAATTTAGCAAAACTCAGAAAGCGATTGGACATGTATATGGATACCCAGAATATCAATTGTTATAATCATTACACACAAGAATTTTGGGAGAGATATTAAACCTCATGCTCCGGGGCTTAAGCCAACTGTCGGAGACCAACGTGACACCAATTTGGGTGAGGGGGGAAGATTATTTCAACTGCTACTGCAGGGTTTCTGGCACTTTCCTCTGAAGCAGCCTCAGGTTTGATTGCCTCTGGTCATTCCTATGTTCCAGATCAGATCCATGATGCCCATCTCCTCCACTGGCTCCCATCCCAGCATCCATCCCATTCACAACTGCAGCCTCCTCTGTGGATGTGCTTTTTCCTACCTCCCACTGCTAGGGCTTAGTTCCTTTCCTCCTGGCCTCACCCCTTCGTGGGCGGAGGGGCATCTCTCCAGCTGGAACTCTAATCTGTCTGTCCCTAAAAACCACTTCTTACTAATCTGCCCTCCTGTTCTGCCCCATGCAGATAGTGACACTCTGGCAATGATGCCCTGTGCCAATTGTCTTAGGTCTGGTCAGAGGCCCAAAGAGCATTAATTACTCAGCAGATCACTGCCTCCAGGGAGTGGAGCAAACATGGCAACCTGCTTTGTTAGTGAGGAATTTCCCAGCATTCCCTGGGAGCTTTGTATCCATGATCACCCTCTG
The DNA here is from genome assembly GCA_007922305.1 of Dermatemys mawii. Lineage (NCBI taxonomy): Eukaryota > Metazoa > Chordata > Testudines > Dermatemydidae > Dermatemys > Dermatemys mawii. The sequence continues at coordinate 23,319 of ML679612.1, forward strand.
TGAAGCCCCAGTAGTGCCTCCTTGCTATGCTAGTGCTCTTGCCGTTAAGCCTTCCTAGCACTGGGAGTAACCAGAAAGGGCTCTGAGAGAGGTCTTGGAATGGAAGACTGGTCACACCCGTAGCTCTGGGACCAGGGCCGATGCACCGTATCACCGTGTGGCCTCACCTGCGGCTTGGTTTCCTCCTCATCCTTATAGTAGAAGAGCTGGTCCCCACGCAGCACAAACCACCGTTGCTGCCAGTTCTTCATGATGCTCCTCTGCTTCTTCAGCCAGCCAGACTTCAGCACTCGATCCTGCGGGTTAGGGGATGATGGCCTGGAGGGCAGCCCAGTCTGCTCACCCATCACCAAGCTCTTCGACCGGGCTGAAACACAAGCACATGCTGCATGAAACCGAAGTGCCAAACACAGGAGGAGACGCCATTTTAAGTATGAAAGGAACACACTAAATTCATCACATTTGTCCAACTGCTCAGGTCTGGCTTCCTGGGCAGGGATGCCCCCCTGATTCCCTGTCCCACACCCCATCCCCCTCCATGCTCCATCCTCCTAGCAGATTGCCTCTCCCCCACAGCTTTCTTTTCAGGAGGCTATTCCTGAGTTGATACTATTCAGACACATCCCTATTGCCAACTCCAATGGTATTGCACATGCTAGGGACCATCCAGGCACTAGCTACCTCCCCATGTTAGCGTCACTGCTCGTTTTATTTCTTACAGAAACATGTCACTTTCCTTTTCAGTGAAAGGGGAATGATGACCCTGGCTGGAGGGTTGAGAGGCTCAGTCAGTGAAGGTGTATAAAATGCTTTGAAGAGTTTGAAGCAGAGGGGTAACGGACATAGAATGGGGTGGAATTGAAAGAGAAATCTAGGCTGGATCTCAGGAAACGTTTCCATTCAGGGAGGCCTAACCAAGTGGAACAGTCCCCCACAGGAACTGGTAGGAGTCGCATAGCTCAGGCCATTTAAAACCAGACTGGAGCACTAGATACCATAATATATTGCACAGTGCAATCTGGTGCCCAGGGGTCTTCTCCATTTCTACTCCCTCTGGGTTTTATGAACAACAAAACACTAGCAATTATTATTCACTACCTACGTCATTTTCCTACCCTAATACCAACCTGAGTCCACTCCTTCCCATTTACACATGGTGTTTTTCCAGCTATAGGAGCCAAATGTGTTTCCCAGCAGCTCCTTTTTTTCTGAATGGAGTATTGAGACTGTGTACAGTGTATGTAACCTATTCCAGTCTGCCAGCGGCCAGATGGGTGAGGTAATCTCTTTTATCAGACCCACTTCTTTTGTTGGTAAGAGAGACATGCTTTTGAGCTTACATGAAGAGTTCTGGGTGGCTTGCATGGACGGCGGGTATACCATACATGGTGCAGCACACCTCCCTGTGAAGCGCCACCACCGAAAGGATGCTGGGGCCATGGCCTTGCCCTTGTTCCCCCTCTTCCCATCCCAACTCCTTCCCTACCTCCAAGGCCTTCCCCACCTACCGCTTGCATCTCTCCACCCATAGTGGGCAGGGTAAGGGCCTCTGGAGAGTGGGTGAAGATTAGAGTCCTGTGGAGATATAAAATTTATATCCACAGATGCAGATATCTGCAGTGCTGCTAGGCTCTTACCAGAAACCGCAGTGGCGAAAGCATAACGTATTTGGCTGCTGCTCCCAGGAGCCAGCGCCCCATGCTGGCTACTCATCCAGCGTGGCTGTAGCACCCCTAGTCCCGTCCACTGGGCAGGCACCACGCTCACCAGCAGCTGTCCTGGTCACGCTATCATGTGTGAGCAGCTTGCACATTCCTGGACAGGAGAGACAGACCGCTGTGTGGAAGGGACTCCTATCTAGGAGCGTGCGAGCTGCTTGCTCACACTGGCATGACCAGAGACAGCTTCCAGGGAGCCTGGTGCCTGTCCCAGTGGGCAGGGCTGGTGGCAGTACAGCCACGCCAGAGGAGCTGCTGGCATGAGATTCTGGCTCCTGGGAGCATCAGCCCCACATGTTGCTGTTTTCGCCACTGTGGTTCCCAGTAGAGCTCTGAAGCTCTGTGGATATAAATTTTGTATCTGCTCAGGACTCTAGCAAAGAGACATGAGTGGTGAGTGGGGGCAGGTGCCCTTGCTGTAGGAATTGGGAGCAGAGCCTCAGAGGGGGAGGCGGCCAAGTGGGGACAGGCTTTGGGGTGGGGTGTGGGGGAGCATGGGTGGGGCTTCCAGGGAAAGAGACTGAGCATGGGCAGGCCTCAAGGTGGAGCGGGGGACATGGCCTCCCCGCTTCTGGGGAGCTTCCAGCCAGCATCTCCAAAGGCAAGAGTCATGCATCACCTATGGTGGCTCGAAAGCTTGTCTCTCTCATCAACAGAAACTGGTCCAATGAAAGATATGACCTCCCCCATCTAGTCTCTCTGATATCCTGGGACTGACACTACACTACAACAACATTGCAGATACCAGAGGCCACGAGTTTTATGTGCAAAAAGAGCAGTAACGCTAAAGTGGTAGGGGCCGGTACAGGCGGTCACTTTTTACCAGTACACCGTACCGCCTTACTTTCACCCCTGCTTATTTGGCTGATGTGCCGCACTGGATCTCAGAAGATCACAGTCACTCTGGACTGGGGAGGCACTTAGCATTGAGAGTGCGGCTCTCACAGAATCAATGCTGGCTACTTTTACCCTGTCTCAGTTGTTCGGATTAGAGCATCTGCCTCTGCTGTACCCATATGTGGCTCTCTGGGCTGCTTGCTGCTGCCTCTACCATGATGCCACATGGTGTGGGATTGGCTGGATGCTACCTCCAAAGAAAAGAGAAAGTGGAGGTGGCCATAATTTTACTGGTCACTTTGTAAATGGCCCTGCAAGCTGCACAGCACCTTCTATGTGGCTAGTGGGTGATCGGCAAGGAAGGGCTCCGAAGCTCACCACTGCAGGTCCTGGCCTTCTCTATTTTTTTCTTGCAATTCCTCGGTTAACGAATATGTCGCTCTCCATGGTAAAGCCTGTCACTGCCTCCATGCAGTAGCCGGGCCTGTGCCTGTAGCTTATCTTTGGAAGTATAGAGCAACAGCACTTTTAGCAGGCTTTCCTGGCAGAACTGCTGTTGGGTCTCTGCTGTGCAGGGTCACGGGCTTGAGGTGTTTCCTCATTATCCTTTACTGGAAAGCTCTGTGATCGACAGCATCCCCCACTCATATAACAATGGGGAGCTTTTCCACTGGCCCGGCAGCTTGTCTTGTGTACAGTGGCCCAGCAGGTGGCCATTCTGCATTCTGCTCAGTCTCCAGTTTTGCAAGGGGAAGACCCTGTTGTCTCATTATCCCTTGAAGTCTCGTACACAGCAAAAGCCTTCCAGGAAAACACCATGGAGATTTTGTTTTCAGAGCGGTTTGCAAGGTGAGTTCCACTATCCTTGTTGATTTTTATTCTTTTCACATATCCAGAAGGGATAAAAGCTTCTTCAGACAGAATCCACTTCAAATAGCCACAAAATCCCAGCCTCAGATATAGCTGGGGGAGGATGGGCTACCCATCTCACCAGATTTATATTTATTTATGGGCTTCATAAAGGATGGGATGTGACTGTGTAACGTTTCGAGGAATCCTTAACCACCACTAGCTCCCTGTCTACATTAAATACCCCATCCTCTTACCATGCCTGCTTGACATCACAGTGACCTTTAGTTCCCTCTGGTGGATATTCACAAAAGAAATACTAACTTTTTTCCTTCCCCCTTGACCTCCTCCAAATGTTTATGAAATGGAGGAACCAGATCACCCCCCCCCACATGCGTATGATCAGCAAGAATTAAGTCAACTTTGCAAAAGGTCTTTAAAGAATTCAACTGGTTCAAGTAAACCCTTTGGCTTTACCAGGGACACACATTTTGTCAGGGACCAAACTGACATTTGTAGTTTAAAACTCCAGCAGAACTATCTGATCTTTCCCTTCTCTTTGTTAAACTAAATAGATTGCCTAATAGTGATTGAGGTCCTTGAGTCTAAGTTTTCTAATCCTTTAATCATTCTTGTGGCTCTTCTCTGACCCCTCTCCAACTTATGGACACCAGAACTGCACGTAGCATTCCTGCAGCAGTCATACTATTGCCAAATTTAGAGGTAAAATAACCGCTCTCCTCCTACTTGAGATTCCACTGTTTATGTCCAGGAGCACATTAACTCTTTTGGCCACATCATCATACTGGGAGCTCACGTTCAGCTGATCATCCACCATGACTCAAATTTTTCCCACCCCACAAGAGTCTCTGCTTCTGAGGACAGAATCCTGCATTGTGTAAATATGGCCAAAATTCTTTGCACCTAGCTGTATACACTTAGCCATATTAAAATGCATATTGTTTGCTTGAGCCCAGCTTACTAAGCAACTTCAATCGCGCTATATCAGTGACCTGTCCTCTTTGTCACTCCCCCAGTTTGTGGGTCATCTGCAAACTTTATCTGTGATGATTTTATCTTTTCTTCCAATTCATTAACACCAAGTGTAATACCAAGAACCAATCCTTGCGGGACCCCACTAGAAACACACTCATTCCATGAGGATTCCCTATTTACAACCACATCTTGAGACCTACCAGTTAGCATTTAATGTGTCCCATGTTATTTTCACATTTTCTAAATCAAAATATCTTGATGTACCAAGTCAAATGCCTTACACAAGTCTATTACATCAACACTAGTCTTTATCATCCAACCCTGTAATCTCATCCAGAGGCCCATGTTGATTGGCATTAATTGTATTATCCTCCTTTAATTCTTTATTAATTGAGACCTATATCAGCCACTCCATTATCTTGCCCAGGATTGATATCAGACTAATAGGGCTATAATTACCCAGGGCATCCCTTTAACCCTTTTTAAATATTGGAAAAAAATTAGTGTTGTGCCAGTCTTCTGGAACTTCTCCTTCCCAATTAGGTTTGTAACCATTGACTTTTACATTCCAGTCACGGGAATCATCCTACCAGGTTTCAATCTTACCAAATGGATCAAATTTAAGCTCATAAATGAGCAATTCAACTTTCTCATGTTTGTTATGCAGGCTCCTAGTGCTGGTGTAGAGGCAATTAAAGAATTTCTTCTCCTCATGTCCCTTAGCTGCTTGAATAATTTTGCCTCAATTTTGTGCTGAGTGCTCAGATCTTCCCTTTTTTCATCTTTCCCTTTTGTTATTAGTTCAGTAACTGACTTGCTGCAGGGCAGAGTTAAAGGTGTTTGGGCACATGGGAGACTGTTCTGTTAAAGCAGCATATGTATGTGACTTGGATGCTGGTGTCAATGCTTCACATTACCTTTGTTTTCAATTTCCTTAGACCTGATGTACACTTCAGGGACTATACAGGCATAGCTATGGTGCTGTACCTATGCTGGCATAAGCCCGAAATGTAGATGCACCTCTAGGGATGAAAAGTGGTTTGCTACCAGTGTAGAAGCACCACCTTCCTGAACAATAGAAGCTTGGTTGACAGAAGCATTCCTCCATTGACCTAGCTGTGTCTACACCAGGGGAATTTTAAATGCAGCCCTCAATCTTGATGTTTGAGGTGGTACTAGCAATGTGTGTAATGGCTCATGTGGTTAGCAACCTTATCTGTAAGTTAGCAAAGCTGTTTGGGTGAGAATTTTAAACTGAGCTAACAATGTATTGGGGCTACACAGCTAAGGTAGTAGGAATAACATCTCATGCTTTAGAGAATAAAGTGATTGCCATATAGGTCAGCAAGGAAAGCTTTCCTTCATGGACATCACTGCACAATTGATTAGGGGGAATTGTTGTTGTCACTAGATTCCCACCCCTGTTCCAGCACACCTAGTTGGGCCTCACACCCATTGCTAGTGGCCAGGTGTGCATACCACACCCATCACAACTGCCATGACGCAGCCCTTCACTAGAAGGTCCCACTCCCCAGCTCCCTGGCTTTGTTCATCACAGTTTGAGCACTCACCTGCTCCCATAAGTTCTATGCACTCAATGGGAACCTATTTAAATGGAGACATTGGAATCAATTAAATCAATGCCATGCAATATCAATTGAAAAAGTGTCATCTTCTGCAATTTCATAGACCGTTAACTTGAATCAATAAACTCATTACAATTGATTTTCATTAAGCTCTCCTGGCCTTCAATAGAGGCACTCTGGTCTATATTACTGGAGTATTTGGTTTAGTGTATTATTTGTAAAATGGTCTTTATTTAAGCTGAGAGCCATAAGAGGAGATGATTCAATGAACAAGCAATATTTTCAACTGTTTGGTTGTAGCCTAACAGGCTTAAAGAAAAGATTTCACACAAAATATAAGTCAGGAACATTATAGAAAACTCTTAAACCTTTATATAAGCTATTGTATTTCCTTCAAAATTAGATTTCAGGGGGTTGGAAACTCCAGTCTACACATCTGTATTTGTGCTTGGATTTGATCACTGAGATGTTGCAAACATCTGTTTTCATCTCCACTCAGTGTGGAAGCCCAAATGTACTTCCCCAAAGCAAAGTTAACAGAATTTATCAGCTCAGAAGACCATAAACACAAAGAAATTACTAAGAGGGGCCTGGATGCTTGAAGTGAATGGAAATGGGGTACATCAGGGTTATCTGTAGTGAGCAAAGATCATTGTGATGTACAAAGTTATTCACCTAGTCAGACTAGGTGCATAACTGAGTATAGTTTGTAGAGATCAGTAGTGATTTTTCATCCAGCGCAGATTGTTACAGATCCAGGAAGACACACACTGTGCTTTCTCCTAGAGATTTTACCCTTTCCACCTTGTTGTGTGTCTTCTTCACCAAAACAAAAGGATCGAAAGGACCTGTTTGCTCTTTGCCCAGAAGGATGGAACACAAGAGGCAGCTTGTGAGAATGTGAAAAAAGCCATTTTTGAATCCAGAGAATGCTTCCAGTTTAATGAAAGAGAGAAAGGATCTGAAATATGTACATAGATGCTTGGATAGTGATATTATACAAGTGCTACTGAAGGCAGGGAAAGAAGGGGAAACAGATGCGTAAATGCTGGTTTGACAGTACGTCATTTGTACTTGTGACAAGTGAGAGTGCAAAGGCACAAGCCAGTGGGGGGGAAGTCAGGCACGTTGGTGCCCAGGGAGGCAAAACTCCACCTTTAGCACCAGTCAGATTGCACAGAGAGGCTTCAGTCTTAGCTGCATATTAGGTACAAGCCTTCAAATGAATTACCTTAATTGCCACTGAGAATCCAGATCCAACAAGAAGTAAAATCATCCAGCAGATGCTCTTTCCTAGTGGAGCTTCCCTCTACAGCCAATGAGACAGAGATGAAAACTAAAGCCCACCTGCTCAAGTGATGTGCTCTGCTCTCTCTAGCAGTACAGAACAGTCAGGGCAGAATGACTGTTTATCCAGAGGCTCCTTAAATCAAGTTCAGTAATTCATGGCACCTGAAGCACCACAGCAAGGGGAAAAAATTGCTGAGTCATCACTGAAGCAGCATGTTAGTTTCTCTGTTACCATCTCACAGGTGCTCTGGGGGCCCCACTGCTGACTTCCCCAACACCTCTCAGGTATAGGGTGATAAAGCTGCACTGGCTCCAGTCAAGTCTTATAAATAAGAGCTTGGGATGGGATTTTCCCTTCCTAAGCAAGTCATGCACCCAGTTCCCCTTGAATTTCAATGAGATTTTGGCACCTAACTCACTTAGGTTCCTTTGAAATCCCACAGCCTTTTATTCTGCAGAGGTAACTTGTGGTGATCAGCACCTGGGGTAAGCAGCCACTGTGAAAGCCCAAGTGACTCCATCCTCACTGGTGCTGAGCTGCCCTGTGTGTGGCACTAGGACATCCAGGGGCACATCCCAAGGATCTTAGCACTGCCGTGAGCTCAGCCACTCTGATTCTTTCTTAGTGATGTGTGGGAGAACTTGTCTGTCCCTGTTGGCACTGGGGAGAATTGTGGGAAGGCACTGGAGGACTACCAGCACTGAATGATATAGCCTGCATCCTCACCGCAAAGTCGGAGGGTTACCAGCCGGAGCAAAAGCAGCACTTGAACTTTAGCCTATAGCCCCAATGAGGCCAAAAGCCCCATCACACTCAGGTGAGAGGGTTTTGTATGTGGACAGGAATGAGAGTTAGGGGTTCATTCTACTGTGGAGACAACCCTTTGGCAGGGAAGGGCTATTAGTATGTACAAAAGGGGAGCTGAGGCACTAAGAGGCTAAGTGACTGTTCAAGATCGCACAGGAAGTCTGGGACAGCACAAGGAATTGAACCTAGGTTTTCCTGAGTCCCAGGCTAGTGCTCTAACCCCTGGACCATCCTTCCTCTCAACTGATGTGACCACTAGAAACATACAGGTTGTGTGTTGCAGCTCAGCTAGGCAATACCTCCAAGAGGTATGAACTGCCCCATTCATGATAAGGGGTTTAACTCAAATATAATTATGACAATTTAAGGCAATAGTAGCCATTATCACATTGATCATTTAGCAGAAACAGCCAACTTCTCTGGGGCAGAGCAGAATCAGAGTAGAGTCCCATCCCTTGTCCACTGCTCCCTCGCACTCACCCATCTCTCCATCTTCTGGCTCTCGTCCTACTCCTAGAAACAAGCTCTTTGGGGCAGGGAGCATCTTTTTGGTTTGTGGTTGTAAAGCACCCAACACAGATGTGGGCAAACTACAGCCCATGGGCCCCTCCTGCCCGCCCCCGAACTCCCAGCTGGGGAGGCTTCCCATAACCCCTCCCCCTCAGCCTCAGCACGCCACACGGGCAGTGCTCCGGCCTGTAGCTCTTGCCAGCAGCTTTGGCGGCGCTGCATGCTCTGTGCTCCTGCAGGGTAACATGTCTAGCTCCCACAGGCTGTGCGGATTCAGACACACTGTGCAGTGTGGTAAGGGAGCTGGGGCATTGGATAAGGGGCAGAGGGTCCCAGAAGGTGGTCATCGGGGACAGGAAGTGGTTAGATGGGGTAGAGGGGCGGTCAGGAGGCAGGAAGTGGGAGGGGGTATGGACAGGGGCAGGGCCAGGCTGTTTGCGGAGGCACAACTTCCCTATCCAGCCCGCTGTACAATTTTGGAACCCTAATGTAGCCCTCAGGCCAAAATGTTTGCTCACCCCAACCTAACACCATGTATACTACTCTACAACTGGGGCTCTCAGGAGCTACCGCTGTACCCCATAATAATAATCCAGCCCTGGGGATCTGTCTGCCCTCCATTCTGAACCCCTTCTTTCACCTGGAACTGACTTCCTCTCCTTCCCCCAAGGTAATTGCTAAGATAAAAAAAATCATTTTGAACCAAAATCCCAGCACTTTTTCTTTAAAGAAAGAAAGGAAGTCAAAGGGAGACATTCCAACACTTTTTTTAAAAAAAAAAAAAAAAGTTACTATCTCTTCATGTCAGGAAATTTGTCAGAATTTACCTGTTTCCATGAAGAGTTTCAGTTCTGATAAATCAATATTTTTCATGAAATGACACCAGCCAGCCCTGTTCAAGACTCTAGTCAGTGACCGTTCACAACACAAACCTCTCCCCTAAAAGGTGAGTGATTCTAATCTAACATCAGTTCTTCCTTGCAAACTCCTCCTCTGTTCACTTAGCCACTTGCATAGTGTGCAAATGTAGGTGCTGTTCTGGGAATCAAATTTAAAAGCAGCCTTGTCTCATTGAAGCATAAATAATTCTTACCACATGCATTTAGGAAGCAGGATGTTATCAGTTACTTTCCCAGATCCCACTAACGGTCTCTTCCTAAAAGGGATTATTAAGCAGATGTTTATATGGAAGCAGAGGACAACACATGTTAGTCAAATCTGCTGGACTTTAAATATCTTGATGCTCTGAAGAAGCACAAAATAGCAACTAGCTAAATCTTCATCCTGCAACATACTGATTGGTTAACGGCCTATGTGAAAAGGGTCTGAGTCCATCTCCACAGCCACCAGCCCAACTGGCATCAATTGCATCTTTTGTTTGTGCTCTCAGCAGGTTAATTCTGAGCCCACATGGCAGGGAGGTGAGAGGTGTAAATCAGCTGTTACCACTCAAGAAAGACCTTGAATTCATTGTGGATAGTTCTCTGAAAACATCCATCCAATGTGCAAAGACAGTCAAAAAAGCAGAATGCTCAGAGGATGGTGTGAAGGCCAAGAGTAACAGGGTTAAAAAAAGAACTACATAAATTCATGGAGGATAGGTCCATCAATAGCTATTAGCCAGGATGGGCAGGGATGGTGTCTCTGGCCCCTATTTGGCAGAAGCTGGGAATGAGCAACAGGAAATGGATTACTTGATGATTAGCTGTTCATTCCCTCTGGGGCACCTGGAATTGGTCACTGTTGGAAGATAGGATACTGGGCTAGATGGATCCTTGGTCTGACCCAGTATGGTGTTCTTAATGGCAGTGTAAATGATGGTGCTTATACTGCTGTGATGGCAGGCAAGGGTTGCCAGCCAGTGACCACTGAGGGGAGGGAAAATCTGGTGGGAAAGGAATCCTGTCACCCAGAATCCCCTCTCCGTGATCCTTGCATTACTGGCTGTTAACACCATCAGTGCCTGTAATGTACTCATAACACATTGAGTAAGTGTATCACAGTCTCCTCTAAAGGCTGCTTGGCACAGAAGTTAAGGACCTACTACTGTTACCAGCTATCAGTTATTCCCTTAGTCCCTTCCCAGCTCTCTGTTCTATGCCCAGAAGTCCAGCTCCCCTTGGACTGGCAGTTTGTGGTCCCACAGTCCCTCACCTCACTTTCCTTTACGAAGATCAGAGGTTGGGACCACTGGATAGTACAGAGTTTGGCTTTCTACTAGAAAGTGGGTTGAGAGACACTGAAGGACCCATAAACAGTTGTGGAAAGGGCAGCCTGCCAGTACTGTGGGGGAAGGGGAGGATAACACATCATTTCCTCCCACACCCCATTGATCCCAGGGAGATGGGGTGGCTGCCATTCCTCAGCAGGGACACCTCTCAGATACCACTCTTCTCTTCTCCCCACATTCACCACCCTGTGACACCTCCCCTCAACCAAGAGGTTGAAAGTGACTTTCCGCTTGCCATTAACAGCCAGGCCCCAGTCAAGGAATTCCCTTCCCACTGACCTGCCCAAACCAAAGATGCCACTCACCTCACAAAGGGTTGGCTATAGGGGGCACCGGCTGGGCCCCAGTACAGATGGGGTTAAACCCAGCTTCTCTTCCCTGAGCATGAAGAGAAGGGCAGCTGGAGACCCCAAAAAAGGTGGGTGCCTAGGGGAAACAGGGCTCCTGGTCCAACTTTCAGAATGGAGCTGGGCTTTAGGCAGCGCCTTTTGATTCCTCTTTACTTATGCCCCAGTTTTAGTTTGTATGGGGAACCTCTCCCATTACCCAGACATTGGGGCCTGCTGCTGTGTTTTCTCCCTGCTCACTCATCCCCCAGCTACCCAGTCTGTGCCTTGAAATTATCTCAGCAAGTCAGAGATGCTGAGCCAATGCCCTCAGTCTTGGGCTGAGCTAGGAAGAGGTTAAATCCCCTTAATGGGATACACTCACCTCTCATGGACACCCCCCATCTTAGTCAGTGGGTCTGCTCTCTCCCTGTGGTGGGTCCTTGGTGACTCAGCCCTCCGGCCAAATCACACACAATCTGTATGTGAAATTAAAAAAAACAAGGCAAACCCCTTCCAGGATATAAGTCAAACAGGGCCTCTCTCAGGGCCCTCTGTCACATCGCTCTTGAGTTGTTCCTGCTTCAGTAGCAAGCAGTACCCCAGGCTCTTTCCATGGGGGCAACAACTTTGTCCTCTCAGGGCCTTTCTGGTCCCAGCTCTTCAGCAGGGCCACTACAGTTCAGTACCCTACTGGGGGGAACCAGCCCAGGGACCCTATAGATAGCAGCTGTACTGTGTCCCTTTACATAAGCCACACTGTGGCTCTAACTCCCTAGACCACTTCCCAGGGCTCCAAGATATTCTTCACCCTCACCTCAGGGCCTTGTCCTGGTGGAGTCCCAGCAGCCAGCCTGGAGCACCTTCAAGTTCCCCTTAGCCTCTACCAGCACTGCTCTCTCTGGGGTCCTGTAGTTCCCCCAGATACTCTCCTCCAGCTCTAGGGAAGAGCTAATGTTAGTCTAGCCCTACAGCTCTTCTTATACTAGTCTACTGGGCCCTGACTGGACCAGCCCAGAGAATCAGTCTTGTGGCTTCCTTCTCACTCAGATGAGGCTGAAAGAAGCTCTGACAGACACACTTACTTTGGGATCTGATAGGAAGGGCCTGAGGACTCCAGTGCTATCTCCCCAGGCTGGGTAGTGTGGCCCAGTAGCACCCTAGCTAGTAGCCCTTTATATCTACCCAGTAAGTTGAGTCAGCAACTTCACACAGGCCTGAGCTGTGAGAGCAGCCCACAAACTAGAGAAGCAACTCAGCTCACAGAGACTTACAACTGGCTATCAGCCCAGCAGGTTGGTTATGGATGATCAGCAGTGATTAAAGGAAGAGAAAGAGTGCCCCCTTTCACTGCTAAAACCATCAGGAGCCTGGCCCTCCTCTTTGCTAGCTGGTGGGATAAATGAGAGCTTCTCAGGCAGGACACTGTACTGGGAAGGAGGTGTTGGTGCCTAACTGAGGAATGGCAGGATTGGGCCCTTTATCTGGCCTTGAGGGCTAGCCATGCAGATAGCTTAAGGAGCTCAGCTAAGTTGTAGTAGGACGGGCCAGTCTGCCCTATGGCTCACAGGCCTGCTTTCAAGTTTGGCAGCTGCAGGAGATCATGGGCCGCTCAGTGCTTCCATGTGCAGCTGTGATTGCTCTAGCATGACCTTGTGCTGGTCTTGCCTCAGCCCTGCTCCTGGTTCCTGATTCCAGCCCTGACTCATAGGGCTGGTTCCTGATTCTGGCTTGGACCTTTGCCTCCAGTTTCCTGTGCTCTCAGCCTGCTTCTAACCATTGACTGCCAGCACTGGGGCCTAATAGAGAGTTCACAGGGCTCCAGCGCTCACATTTGACAGGAGAAGTTTTATCTTCGCTTGAAGTCTCCTACCTGCCTCCTTTCTCCCCAGAAAAGTCTGTTCTCCCCACACATCTAAAGAGGTAACCTGCTCATGATTGCTGTGACCAGTGAGCAAATGTGCTGCTGGGCTTTTTCACATCTTAAAAAGTGACCTGGTGATGAGCAGGGCCAGGTACTTTCCTCAGCACTGAAGGATTTTGCCTGAGATCTGCCATCATTTCCTGTATTGAAAAAGCCCTGCCTCTAGGCTGGAAGGCCGTACTTCCCATACCCCAGTGCTGCAAAGAAAGGGAGAGAATGTGGACCTAGGGGACATTTTTCCCCTTGCAGCCCCTTATTTTAGAACCCAGGACTCTCTGATTACTGTAGATAAAACACTGCAGATGGGAAAAATAATGCAAAACCCACTCAGGCCTAGCCAATATGAAGGATTTTCCATTATGGTTTTCAATCTATAAGGCTTTACTCCTCACATAAGGCCATATTGGGTCTTATGAAAATAAATGATGACGTGCATCCAACTGCACGTTTCTGTGCTGTACGGACTTAATTTAGTGGGTGTAATGGTAATGACTGTGACGCTGGTAGACCAAGTGCCAGCTCATGCCAAGGACCTTAGGCCTCACTGAGTGCTGACAAATGCAGGGCCAGAAACCAGTCTGGCTCACCCATGTGTTAGCAGTGTCAAAACAGATGTTAAGTTGATAAGAATGTGTTTAGACTGGATGAAGTGCTTCTAGGATGCTGCATGCATTGATCTCACTGATCATGTGTAGCCACTGGTATAATGTTATATTGAGGGTTTGGCATTGTAAATCTCTGTAACTGCGTAACTCACCAAATGGGAAAGAGGCATTAACTACATGTAAAGTGCTGGTCCTGCAGACAAGAGCAACTGAAACTAAATGAGCCATTGTGAAATATCAAAGACTTTGCTGATTTCCCCCCCTCCCCCCCATGCCCATGAAGAGGAGACAGGTGCCATGCTTGTTCCATCCTTTTGAACTCTGAGGGAAGGGAATAAAAATGCCTAATGAAAAGATACTTTATCACATTGCTGCTTAGAATTTGGAGAGGGCAAAATTTCTAAGCATAAGCAAAGGATCTCCAAGCTGCTCAGCTTGGATTAGCTCTAAGGGACACATAGAACTTGCATATATTATAGCTACTATCAACTTTTGGAACTTAAGACTAACTCATTTGGGTATGTATGTTCACCTGCTTTAACCTTGTAAATAACTCTCTTCTTTTTCTTACTTAATAAATCTTTAGTTAGTTTATTACAGAAATGGCTACAAGTGTTGTCTTTGGTAAGCGAGCTAGGGTACACTTGACCTAGGGTAAGTGACCAGTCCTTTGGGACTGGGAATAACTTGAATCTTGTGACTTTTGGTGTAAGGGACCATCTATCACAAAGGCAGCCTCTCACCTGGCTAGCAAGATAGATGAAGTGCACAAAGGGACTGTTTTGACTCCATGGTAGGGCTGTTATAGTGCTTTAGGAGTTCACACGTGAAATCTAGTTATAAACCAGTTTGGGGTTTGTGCCCTGGTTTGCGACAGTCTGCCCTGAGATTGGCACTCACAGTGGTGAGCCACTCTAGGCAGCTTCACAATGACCACATAACTTTGGCATTCCACTCTAGCAATTCAATGTAGCTTTAGTTGCCTATCCCATCTTTAATGAAAACCAAGAGCTGGACTCAAAATGCCAGATTCAGGTCCAAATTTGGAATCCCTCTCTCTCCCGCAACACACATGCCCCCAGCTTGGTTTGGGACCATCCCGAACTGAAACTGCATTGAAAGCCTATTTCCCCGCTTGCCTATGGCTGGGTCTCCCACTGCTAGGGTTGCTACTTAGTCTAGAATATTTCAAGATGCAGATTTGGAGATTTGAAAACGTGGAGAGCTGCTGAAGCTGAGAGGTACAAGAAGGCCGATTTGGACAGCAAAGAGATACCGTGAAGGCTCTCGCATCAACACCAAGGGGACTGTGTGAGAGGCCAAGAGAAGGAAGCTGATTTCAGTAGGCTGTCTCCCCTGCTAACTATATGTCAGGATTGCGTCCAACATCAATAGGCCTTTTGTTTTAAGCAGATCCAGAGCTTCCCTTTAAAATGTATCGATACGGTCCGGGGCTGGATAATACACAAAGCACATGGTAAAAATCTGCTGGGCAAATCAACGTCAGTCTTCATGGGAACATGCTATACAGCATTGAACTATGTTAGATTTAGGGTCTGTCTGCTGGCTCCTGAGTGAGCTATGAAATAGGTTGGGTATGGGCTAGCCCAGGTTAGTCAAGAGGGGTCCATGAGACAAAATCCACCTGTGAACAGGTGCCATTTCCAATGACACCTACACCTTCCGCATTAAAGTCAAGTTTACCCCCCTTCCCAGGGTTTGGATTTATTACTGACTCCAGTGGCAATGGAATATAAGCCCCACCTATGGTGTGTCCCTTGGCCTGGCTGTTCCCAATGCTTCCTGCAAGCCTGCCCTGTCTCTTCTAGTTTTCACTAGCCAGAGGTTACACTAATCATTCTCAGAGTCCTAGGTCCTGGTGAAGCTAACACTGCACCTGCCACTGAGAGTCAGCAGAGCTTACTCAGCAGCTGTCTGCAGGGTTCTAGCTCCTGTTTTCCTACCCTGCTAGTAGGAGATTCTGGCAGCCCTTTGCTGGATTGTAGATCTTGATGCCTGTTACACAACTGATACCGCATGGAGCCTTGATAACAATCTCCAGCAAGGCCCAGGGGACAGAACTACCATTTCCCTCTCAACCCAATGCTACAAGGGGTTCATCACCTCTCAGGAGGCGTTCAGCTTCTTCAATTCCTGGGTAGATCAGAAGGAGCAGAGGCACTCTGGCACCTTGCAGGAATAGGCCCTCCTGCAAGCAGGCCATTTGGCCCAAGGTAGCAGCCCACTGAGGAGGGACTGCGTGGGTAGGCACCCTTCTGCGTGCGCACACTGTCCCAGCTCTGTGGCTAGACAGAGGACCCTTCATTTTCAGGGTCAGCAAGCCAGCCCCTTTCAGAAGTCTGCAGTTGACTTAAATGGCGAATCTCATTGGAGCATGGCTCTTACTATGAAAAACAAATATTAACAGAGCCAAGGTAGCTTTACAGTCCACCAATTCCAGGGTGCCTGAGCCATAGAACTACACAATAGTCAATGCATCTATCACCCGTGGGGATCATGTGCAATACTCACCCCTAACTACTCCCCTGTTAGTTGAGTGCTAATATAACTTAACTTCATGATGAGCTGAAAGAAAGGTTACATGCTAGCCTTGAACTGGGGTGTGTGTGGCGGGTGGGGCTTCCCTGCCCTGGACTTCCCATATGACCTTGGGCAAGTCACTTAGCCTCCCTTGCAGTAAAGGAGGGATCATAACAGTGCCCTGTCTCCCAGGGGTGGGGGAGTGGGGTGAAGATAAATACAGTAAGGAGTGTGAGGTGCTCAGATGCTACAGTAATGGGTGTGGACCATGCACCCTGGGAGATAGGCAGCACTGACTGGAATGCAAACATCTCCCACTACGTATAAAAAAATTGTCTAACAAAAAATCAAATGCATATGTATTTTCTATGGTAGGGATGGTACACATGTATTCCCAGAGCTCCAGATTGCAGACAGGCTCTTTATTTTAAGGAACTCTGTGTTATTCAATATAATTTGGGTATTTTAAAGACTGTATGTATACCATACTGTGCGATATGTATTTGACTGTATGAGCCACAGTAACATTCACCTAGAAGCACTCCACTCTGAAGTACTGCAGATAACTATCAAACCATTACAATGTTATCCCTTCTCTGTAAACAGCTGGCAATTTCCCATTTTACAAAGCTGGTCTGCCTGAAGAAAGCTCTGGGCTGGTCTACCCTGAAAACTTACTTCTACACCCCTGCGAGATCGAGCTACGCAGACCTATCTCCCAGTGTAAACCGTGCTAGACTGACAGAAGAAGTCTTTCATTGACCTAACTACCACCTCTGGGGGTAGGGATAAGCAAAGGGATAACCTCCCCTCCAGCCCATCACTGCAGCGAGTGTTCACACTGAAGTGCTACAGCTGTGCCACTGTAGCATTGGAAGTGGAGACATAGCCTCTAAGCCTTAGGTTTTCTTCCACACTTCCTAACTGCATGCTGCTTCAAGTCTCAACGATACTGATCTAGTCTCTATTTCTGGTGCCTCTGAGATTGCCATGAGGCTGTGAAGGGCAAGGATGCTCAGCACAGTCTGGAAATGTGATGTCAAGCTCAGAGCGGCTACTGCAGCACTATATCACACAATGCACTCCCTCTGCTAGAAGATATCTGTCGTAAGGGAGGGAGTGTAAACACAAACCATGGCCAGAGGACAGCAGTTCTGTAACGTGGTGGTGCCTGTGCTCCCTTACTTGTGTAGTTTGCAAATCTAAGCTTCTGCACTCTGAGCTGTTTCAAAAAGAGGATAGGTTTTCCCTCCTTTGGCTTCTTCAGCCTCAATCACTGAGTGACTTTCCCCTTTCTGCCTGCTGAGCTGGAGGAATAAAGTGCTAAGATACTTGCTAACAACTATTTCTTCAGGATGCTTTGAGCGAGGCTACCGTACCACGACTGTCCATCTGATCTTATTAAGTGTAAAGATTCTATGGCATGTTCTGTACTAGAAAAATGGTTCCAGAGAAACACAGTATAATGAAATATGCACACCTAACTACACACACCCTTTCTTAGACACTGGACAGATTAGAAGTGATGTTTAAGTGATGCAGCTCTAATTCTGAGCTGAAACGGCACACAGCACTAGTGATCAAAAAGACCAATTTCCCTGCTCATAAGTCGCAGGCAGAAAAGAAATAACTCATTTGACTATGTGCAGTTGCAAGAATAACTAACTTGCTCTGCTAGTTTAATGTAGTTTAATTTGGCAATGGAGCGTAATTGTGGGATGGCACACTCAACAACACAGCAGCAACTCAATTAACACAGCTTTTATAGATTCACGGATTCCAAGGCCAGAAGGGACCATTTGTGATCATCTAGTCTGACCTCCTGTATAATAGAGGCCAGAGAACTTCCCCACAATAATTCCTAGAGCAGAGCTTTTAGAGAAACATCCAATCTTGATTCTGAAAGTGCCAATGAGGGAGTGTCCACCATCACCCTTGGTAATTTGTTTCAAGGGTTAATTTCTCTCACTGTTAAAAATGTACACCTTATTTCCAGTTTGAATTTGTCTAGCTTCAGTCTCGTTTTGTAGAGCATCTTGAAAAAATTATGCACGTTACTGAGGATGCTACAGTAATTCAAGTGCAACAGCATTCGGAATATGAGCCATCTTACAGGACAAAATTCAAAGAGTCAGTTGATGTCACCAGGGAGAGTAATAAAAACTTTCCTTCTTGAGCTGATTAGGAACACCCCCATTCCCCAAACACACACACCTGGGTGTATTTTCCAGGGAGCAAATCCAAAGATATAGAAGAGATCCTGTACTCACCTCTCCTGGCCTGCCTTATCTTGGGGCTCAACATATTCCTGGTTCCAGTGTCACTTTCCTTGCAGCCTTCAGCATGCTGTCATCCTCCTTCCCAGCCTCCTCACCCTGTTGCAGCTCATCACAGCACAGCCTATCCTGCCGGTAGCAGCCTCTCCCCAGCCTGTTCTGTGCTGAAGATTCACTTCCCTGCGCTCCCAGTACTGGCTCAGGAGTGATGCCTTGCATTTGACTAAATAAACCTTAATGCATTATTTATCCAGCACAGAATTAATTCCCATCCAAACTAGCCATTAAGTGCCTCAGTAATTACTGTCGATAAATCACTAGAGCCAGAGACACAAGGGCTGGACCTGGCTCCTTCTCCTAATTGGCCATGCATCAGTGTTATTAATACATCCCTACTAGGAGTCCAAGCCGAGTCCCTTGCTGTATTTTTCTCCTGTTGTGCTGAATAGAAGCTTCGATTTGACAAGAATCAGATCAAGAGTTGAACCTGCTTGAGCCAGAGAGAAAAGGGCATAAAGACACCGTCAACGTAGAGTTCGCAGCTCTCCTAAGGTTGCACATTAGGAGGAATAATAAGTGCACTGGTCCACAGGGAAGTGGCATGCTGGGCTGCTTACTGAGTAATGCATTCAGAGAGCACAGAGCCTGAATCAGAGCTGGGTTTGTGTTTCAGAGTGAGACACACATCGGCATCGCTGGAAGCGAGGCAATTATTGCAGGGAAGAAAAAAATCCCTCTTCCTGCATTGGTAGGTTTGCAGGTTGGGCGCTGTGGAATGCCATCATCCCCTCTTAGCACAGGGGCACGCGGTCATTTTTTAAAGCTGCTTTCCCTCCTGCTGAAAAGGGAAAAGCCGGGAATCAGCAATTACAGGGGAAGGACAAAGAGATGATGTAACAATGAAAAAACGTTAATTGGAGAGGAATTTAATCGTCCTGCTAACTGAGATGCATCCCACATGCTGCTGCTATTTGCATAGCCCTGCCTCCCCCTTTCCCTCTCTCTGCAGGCCCCCAGTGTAGAAGGTCCTTCTGCCACAGGGAAAGGGATGTAGCTATTTTGCTGGCAAGGTGCACACCCACCTTGCAGTGCTCTGCACAGCTAAGTAGCACTTACGAAGAGTAAATGTATGTGCTGAAAGCACCGCATGAAGCATCCTCTTTCTCTGGGTGACAGTAATATCTTGGATCCTGAATGCTGCGCTTGCCCATCTTGGCACTTCCCCACACCTAATGAGCTTATCAGAGCCCTAGCACAAGCCAAAACCCAGTTGCCCCAAGACAAGATTTTCAAGCTATGTGACAGAGTCTCAGCAGAGCCCAGGTTGTGCTCTGAACACACCTCAGACCTGAACCCTGTTCAGACACCGCAGCAAGAGGGTTGGCTGTGGACCATGGAGCGGCGACGGGTCAACAGGGAACCTGTCCAAAGAGACAGTCAGGGGCATGGCCTGGGCATTCATCTGGGATGTGAGAGACCCAGGCTTGAATCCCTGCTCTGGAGCAAAGACTTCAACCCAGGTCTCCCATGTGCCAGGTGGGCAACCTACCTGCTGGGCTGGGGTTTTAATTATTTCTACAAAATGGAACAGCTAGACAGACCCAACCTAGGATACCCCATGGTCCTGCACTTAGGGCACTCCCCTGGGATGTGGCAGCCTCCAGTCCCAGGGATTCCAGTCCCTGATCCAAATCAGACAGAGCCAGGATGTGAGCCTGGGTCTCCTATATCCCGGAGAGAGCCCTACTCACTGTGCTGTTGTCTACTACAGTGTCTTGTTCCCAGGTTTATCACTGGCAAGGGCTGAGCTGGTCAAGGTGCCTAACTCTAGGAAAGGGTTTGTGGCTGAGAATCCCCACCAGAGAGAAGCACCTGTCAGGGGACTGTTGGCCAGGTGCCCCAGGGCCAAGTCAATGGGATTTAGGCACATTTCCCTATTCAACTTGTTGGCACTTGAGAATTCCTTTCTTCAGTGCTAACTCTCCCCACGCACTGTGTGGGGAGGCTAGGCACCTAATTTGGCACTCAGAATTTCTCTAGGATGGAAGTGTTGCAATGCTGAGTGCAGAAGAACAATGCCTAAGTACCTTTGCGAATCTGGCCTCAGGAACACAGATTTACTCAGCTTGGGCCCAATTCTCCAGGAGACCCTTTGCCTCTTGAGTGGTGCTGAGCATCCCTTCAACTCCCTGGCTGCAGTGAGAGCGGGCAGTGCTCTGCATCTCTCTGGAACTGTGCTGATCAGACCACTTGCAAGGACTTAGGGCGATAAGCTGGGAGCCTGGTGTAAACTGCAGTATTGAGTGCAAGGGAGCTATCCTGGATTTACACAGGTGTAACTGGGGACAGAATTTAACCCAATGG
This sequence comes from Dermatemys mawii, assembly GCA_007922305.1. NCBI lineage: Eukaryota > Metazoa > Chordata > Testudines > Dermatemydidae > Dermatemys > Dermatemys mawii. Next base: position 44,179 of record ML679612.1, read on the forward strand.
GATTGGAAGTTTTTGGCTTACTGTGGTTAGGCCAAATGCACAATTTGGTGCAACCCCCTGTTTGATTTCCCTGAGAATTTTGCTTGTACAAGTATGAGTCAGCACTGGGCTCTGTATAATGTACAAAGACTTGTGTTTTCATTGATCAATCCTCTTAGCAAGTGCTCTCACCCTAGTTGGACTACGAGGGACGGGAAGTCTTCAGAAGGATCACAGTTCAGGCAAGCTTGGCTTTGCGGCCCTTGCTCCTGACTCACCCAGCAACTAGGTCCACAGCACCAGAAATCTCTTGAAAGTCTGTTCCTTCCTCAGCATTTCTTCCAGTCAGGCTGCATGCACAATGCGAGAACTGCCTTTCTGGTGGCTTTTAAGCCCATCAGCTTCTGCCCGAAAGCAGGAGGTACAGAGGCGCAGGAAATAAAACACATCAAGGAATCAAGTTAACTGAACCTCTAACCTCAGGGGAAACTCAGGGTTTGTAACACCTCAGAGCCACTTAGTATGAGAACATGAGCTTCTCCTCTGCAACTGGACAGGGAAACACAGGTGAGGGCTGGAACAGGCCCTTGTCAGCTGGAAGAGAAAGAGGGATGCCATCAGTCAACAACTACTAGCTACAAAATGACCACATTAGGGTTACAGCTGCTTTATCCACTCAGTTTGAAGGGCTAACCCCAGAAAGGCATGCTGGGAAAAAAGGTCCCATAAAGAGGAGTCCTGCAATGGGGAGAATTAGAAGGAATTAGTTACTTCTAGGGAATGGGATGTTTTGTATTTAGCCTGCTCTCTTGGCAGCACTTTTTATTTGGCTGGGCCTCCATGTCCAAAGAGATCATACCACCAAGTGCAGACTAGAGTGCAGAAGAGACCGGATGTAGGCTGGAGTGTGCACAATTTAAGGGAAGGAAAGTAGTAACAGTGAGGTGGGGTCCAACCCAGGTGCTCTTTGCTATGGCCCGAATGCAATGACTTTTTTAAGTGGCACCCACTTCAGGAAGGGGAGCGTAAAGAAGCCGTTATAACAGCTTCAGCTACCAGTACCAGCACCTGCACCAGCTGTTGGGAACTGGAGCATACATACAGAGAAATTAGATAAACGCATAAATACTGTTTCTGGAGAGTGGGAAAGTAACACTGTTTTATTTCAGAGACTTCAGAACGATAACATCAGAAAACAGAGAGAGAGAAAGCAGGCTGCTCTCTGAAACAGCAAGACAAAGCTCACGCCACTGGCTGTTGGCTGTTGACTGACTGTGATCACAGGCTTCCCTACAGAGCTCTCACCTCAGGTTTCTCAACAGGTGGGCCACAACCCAAAATTGGGTCACCTGCATGTATCAAAGGGTTCTGTAAAAGAAATGGGGTTGCAGATCCCACCCCGCACTTCACCCCACAATGGCCGTTCTGTTCCCGCAACACTAGCTGGGCTCATCTCCCTCCTCCAGGTGCTGTGACCTAGTGCATGGGGTCACTGCACCACTCATGTCTGGCCCAGCTGTCTGGATAATGGGGGGCCTGCTGGGCCAATTTTGTGTAAGTGGCACTGCAATCCCATGCGTCAGGTTGTCATGCTGTTGTCTACTCACACAAACTTGGTCTGGCCGGTTCCTCTGTTATGGGCCACACCTGAGCAGCACTGTGACCCTAGTAGTGGCAATGCCCGGAGAGAGGAGCCCCGCTCGGCCAATCCTGCAGGACAGGCAGTGCTTATTTAGTATTTATTACTGTAGTGAGGGGCGTGGCCTTCCTCCCAGACTCTCCCCCACTCCCCTGTACAGTGGACAGAGCTAGGACCCTGCTGGAAGCAGAGGGGCAGGGCAGGAACCAGAAGTATAAAAGGCCAGCCCTCTAGCTCAGTTAGAGAGGAACTACTGGAAGAGAAGAATGTCTCTCATCTGCTGCTGGAGTTTGGACCTGGCAGCAACCATTGCAGTATCTGAGATCTGGAGGAACTGCCAGAGCTGCCAGTCACTGGAGACCTTGAGGAGTTGCTGGGGCTGCCATTAGCTGTTTACCGCAGCAAGATAGACGACGATGGACCAGGAATGTAGGAAGTAGCCCAGGGGAGCTGAATATCATTTGGCTGCATTGCTGACTGACAGACGGCCAGCGTGTTGTGGCCAGATTTCCCCACTGATTCAGCCAGGAAGGGGAAGCATAGGGGTGGGGCCTTGGGGGGAAGGGGCGGTGTGGGGCATTGAGGCCACAGTTCAGGCGTTCCCCTTTCCTCCCTGCTTTTAGGGACCTTCCGCCACTCCTGATGGAAAGGTGTATATAAACTTCCGCAAACTACACAACAGCTATAGAGGATGCTCTCCCTGCTGCCTCCCCTGCAAATGTTAAAATAAAAGTCTAGATCTTCAAGGGTATTGATTTCAATGGCTGTTAGGTGTCTATATATCTTTGAGGATTTGAACCTACATGCCTGTTGACCACTGATTTATGGCAGAGGAAAGTCACGGCCTTTGACACTTCTGTAGTGTCCTATCCCTAGCAGGTAGTCGTAGCTCTTGGCAGAACAAACGTAACCAAGGAAGGTTTTGTGGACTAGTGGTTAGAGCACAGGAGAAAAGATGGGAGACAAGTGGTCTAGTCCTGAGGCCACTGACTTGGCATGCTCACTCACCAGCCCTTTCCTTTGTACCTTGTCCATCCAAGGAAAGGGCTTTGTGAGCTTGGAACAGGGGATGCTGTAGCAATGCAGAGGATGTTGATTGTTACAGGATCCTGCAGCCATAACACTCGCCAAATACATGAGTCAGCAGCTGGCACCAGTTCTGGTAGCGCTAGGCTACAGGACGTCTCGGGCACTTTGGAAGGGAGTGTGTGTGGGCCAGCGTTGCTGCTCAGTCCCTGTTTCGAGGGCTGAGCGAAGCTATCCTTCCCCAGGCTGCACACGCAGGATGCTGCCGCCAGCCAATAACCGCAAAGGATATCTTCCTCCTCCTCAGCTTCTGCTTCCACGTACTGGCCAAGGAGATGTTGTAAACAGGTGATTTATATAGTCTTACTCAGAAACAGAGATGGAGTTGGGCCAAAGCCCAGGGTCTGCTTACTCGGGGATTGCGGGGGGTTGAAATGCTCATTTGATTTTTGTAGCAGAACCTGCTGTTCTTGATTGTAACAGGTTAATCTGTCCCTCTAGGAGCCCAGGGGGGGCCAAGCCCTGTTTGACTATCAGACCCAGCTGGGAAGGGATTGGATAATTCCCGTAAAACTGAGAGAGCTTGGAGAGCCTGAACAGACTATGGGTGAGGGGGTTAGTCCTTCCTGGGCTGTGGTTCAAGGTCCAAAGAAGCAGCAAGACCCTTGGAGGTAGCCAGCAGAGCAGTGGCAACAGCTCCATCTTTCACAATGGCACCTACAGGGCTAGCGTCACCATGACTGTGGGGCTTTCCTTGCTGGAGAAGATTGGACCAACTTTGTGGTATGAAAGGCTCAAGGGACTTGTAATGAGTTTCTGGGAATTGAGTCTCCAGGTCAAAGAGTCACATTCAGATCAGATAACTAACAACCAAAAGCTGCTTCTGTGTGAAAGCCTCTTGGTCAAGTGTGGCATGATTCATGGTGTAGGGGGACGTGGCATTGGCTCATTTCCTGGAGGAGCCATCGCCTTCGTGAGAGTGCAGTGTGACGGTCTGCGTGAAATGGGCTGGCTGGGTTCAAGCCACTTCACAACTGATTCTAACCAGTCCTCTTGTTGGCCATCTCAGCAGAGGGACCAAGGAACAGATGGACTGTGGTGAGTGTTTCCCCCCTCTCCACCATAGCCCTCTGGGTGAAGAATTCTACATGGTTGCTCTAGATCTGCTTTGAAGATATCTAAGAGGCCATTAGTCTCCACAAGGCTCTCTTTGCAAAACATACACTGTACAAATAAGTTCTAGTCCAGAGATAACCCTGTGACCAATGTGTGTTGTAACCCATGCCTTGTGATAAACTGTAAGCTACAAAGCGCTTTGTAGAAGCCCATCCTTGGGTAAGCAGCATTGGTTTGTAGAGGAGCCATTCAAAGCAGTGACCATACCTAGGTCGAGAAGGGTCTGGGCTACATGAGTGGAAGATACCGTAGGATTTCTTCAGTCCTGATTTTGGGAGGATGAGGGAGAATTTGGTAGTTGAGAATTGGGGACAGTGTCTTTCATTTTTGCCAAGCTTGGTAGTCTCTGGGTGTGACAGACTTCCTGCAGTTGCTGTTACTCCTCATCTAGACAGGCATCATTGTGTTAACCTGAGTGGGCAGCTCCGTTTTCAAGGAGGACATGAGTAATCTCCGAAGAGCAGCAATCAGGTGAGACAGTTCAGTCTAACTCAGGCTGGGGGAGCAGCTCATCTAGCAGAAATCGCGTTGATGGAGCGTCTGAGACATGAAAACATAAATCAGTGACCTGAATTAATTCGCTGCCCTGCCAACTTGATGAGAATAATGACAGCAATGTATTCCATAGTCAGCCTCTGCAGTGTCTCAGGGATCAAACACCACAGAAAGCAGCAGATCTAGCATGAATCTGGTCAGTTATCTTGGATGCGTCAGCCAGGAGCCTGCATGAAATGGGGTCCTCAGAAGTGTGTAGTTTAAAACTGAAAAGCAGCATCTCTGGAATGGAATTTGTTTTCTTCTAGCAGCACTAGCCAAAGCATCTGCACAATTCAGAGCGTGGGCTGGGGCTGGCGGTCTCTGGAGCAGCTACCATCCTGCTGTCTCAAGAAAATACACAGTCATTTGGGCAGATCTGATTCAGAGTGAAACTGGGGGTGGGAAATGAGAACTGGCTGGCGAATGAATTGAGCCAACAATTGCAAAGCTGGTTTCATTTCAAACTGTCCCATTTTCTGTTCTTTTGAAAAAGATTCATCAACATTTTTAGCTGTGAAATTACTTTTAACAAAATCCCTACAGCACTGGACTGGGTCTCAGGAGATTTCAGTTCTGTTCCTGGCCTGGCCACTGGCTTGCTGCAAGCCATTGACCCTCCCATGCCTCAGTTTCCCCTTCTGTATAACGGGGAGTAAGATACTGACCTGCTTTGTAAAATGCTTTGAGTACTACTGCTGAAAAGTGCTAGAGAAGACCAGGGTAGGCGTTCAGTAAACACAGAAGTTGGTTAACCTGTGTCATTGAAAGTTTGAGCCAAACCATTATTCACTATGTCATGAGGTATTTTTGCCATTTTAGTGGGATATTATCAATTTTTTGGAGAAAAATTTCATTTGGGGAGAGATGTATTTAAAGGATCACACCCAAGCTCCCCATTGGTGTCTGCATGAGCTGCACCTGGGCAGTGGGAATTGTGATGGCCTGGGAGGCAAAAGTGGCTTCTGAATTGGGCATCCGGTTGGAGATACCCAAATCCTATGTCCCTGCAGTTCCCGTTGGCTGGGGCTGAAATTGCAGGTGAGTCACAGAAGAGTGGGTTACATACGTGGCTGTGGCAGAGGAAGCTCAAGTCATCCATCCCAGGCCTTCACCCCAGAATGCCAGGCAAGCCTCCCTATAGCAGACTCCTATCATCAGGGGACATGCAAGCCATGGATGGTGAGTTAAAAATCATTGAACTGTAGGTCTAGAAGGGACCACAAAGATCATCTATTCTAACTCCCCACCAAGATGCAGGGTTTGTTGGGTCTAAACCATCCAAGACCAATGGCTACCCAGCCTCTTTTTGAAAACCTTCAATGAAGGAGCATCCACAACCTCCCTAGGCATCTGTTCCATTGTCGCACTGTTCTTACCGCAAGGAAGCTTTTCCTGAGATTTAATCAACATCTTCTATGCTGTAGTTTGAACCCATTGCCTCTTGTCCTGCCCACTGTGGCAAAAGAGAATAACTTTTCTCTATCTTTTTTTATAGTGTTTGAAGCCTGCTATCATATCCCCCTTTAATTTCCCCTTTTCCATACTAAACACACCCAGTTCCTTCAGCCTTTGCTTATACGGCTTGCATTCCATCCCTTTGATTATTTTTGTCACTTGCCTCTGGATTCTTTCCGGTTTCTCTATCTCCTTTCTATGCATCGGTGACCAAAATTGGACACAGTATTCCAGCTGAGACCTAAGCAGTTCTGAACAGAGCAGTATTATCACCTCCTGTGACTTGCATGTTATGCCTCTGTTAATGTAACCCAGAATTTCATTATTATTTTTTGCAACAGCATTGCATTGCTGACTCATGTTCAGGTTGGGTTTTTCATTCCTAAGTGTAGCACCTTACATTTGTCTTTGTTGAATTTAATTTAGATGTCTATAGTCCAGTTTCCAAGTTTATCAAGAGCCCTCTGAATTTTAGCTCTATCCTCCAAAGTACTGGCAACACTTCCTAGATTTGTATAATGTGCAAACTTGATCTGTATGCTTTCTATTCCTACATCCAGGTCAAACAACACATCCCTGTGGAACCCCACTAGAGATCGCCTCCCAGTCTGACATCATTCCATTAATAGTCACTTTTTGTTTGCGGTTGTTTAACCATTTATGTATCCACTTAATGGTAGTTCTGCCGAGCCTGCATTAGTCCAGCTCACTTATCAGAATGTCATATGAGACAGTCTCAAAAGCCTTGCTGAAGTACAGGTATATTATATCCACCTCCCTGTCAAACAAGGAGATCATGCTGGTCTGGCATGATTTGTTCTTGGTAAATCCATGCTGGCTGCTAGTGCGTATCCCATCATCCTCCAGGCATTTGCAAATTGAATGTTTTATACACTTCTGTGGTAGCCTCCCAAGTATCAAAGTCAGACTGATTGGCCTATAGCTCCCTAGCCCCTCCTTTTCCCACTTTTAGAGATGGGCACTATGTTAGCCCTTCTCCAGTCTTCTGGGATCTCTCCTGTCATCCATGAATTTGCAAATATTATTGCCAATGACTCCGAGATTTCTTCAGCTAATTCCTTCAGCACCCTAGCGTGAATAGCATCAGGCCCTACTGAGTTGAGTTCATTCATATTGGTCAGAAAATCTCTGATGTGTTCTTTACTTATCCTGATCTGCATTCTTTTCCCGTTATTGTCTGTGGTAACTTTGCTAACCATCCAGTCATGCTTTATTTTTTGTGAGAAAACTGAAGCAAAGTAGGCATTGAGCAGCTCTGCCATCCTATCATCTTCCATTACCACCTCACCTTCGCCAGTGAGTGGCGCACCCACACCGGCCTTGATCTTTCTCTTTTGTCTGATATATTTGAAGAACCCCTTCTTGTGTCTCTAACTTTCCTTGCCAGCTGTAACTCATTTTTTGCCACGGCTTTTCTGATTTTTGTCCCTACACATTTATGCTATTTCCATGTATATTTCCTTGGTCCCATGCCCCTCTTTACATTTCCCATATGTATCCCTTTTGGCTTTTAGATCGCTAAAAAGCTGCTTGTGCAGAAACCTGGCCTCTTCTTATCTTTCCTCTGCATTGGAATAGCTTGACGTTGAGCCTCTAGCATGACATATTTTAGGGCCTGCCAACCCCCCTCGACTCCTTTTCCTCCTAGCTGCTTTTTCCATGGGATTTTGCCTCCTAGTTCCAGGTGTGTTTCTGAAAAGCACACCCTTACTAGATGGAGGTGGGCACCTCCAGTACCCATGCACACAAAAATCAGAGGCCACTTGTAACAGGGTGGTGGCCAGGAGGTCCTGAGCCAGACCCCTGTTAGCTGAGCAACAATTAAGAGGAATTAATTGGGGATGTCTGAGTGTAATAAGCCTTTCAACTCCTGCTAGCTCTTGAGGGTAGTGTTTTCCTTAAAATAATTGTCTGAGCATCCCAACTAACTTTCCTTTTTAAAGTACATTTCTAGCCCTCGTGATTGCAGAGAAGAGCTTGGAAACATGATTCTGAAGGAAAATAAACAGAGCCTCCAATGTATTTGGCTTAAGAATCATGATTTCAGAAATAGCTCATGATCTTGGTACAGGGGTAACAATGAACTGCACCCCAGTAACTATTCAAGATTTCTTCAGGGGTAATCCATTCAGAGCAAGGCAGATCTTGTCAGAATTTCTGTCCTGATGCCACCTGGTGGCACCCACATAAAATGGCACCCAGCACAGCTTGTAGGATTTGCTGAGGGTGCATTTACCTGTGTGCACTGAGCCCCAGAGGCCAGCTCAGGACAAGAGCTGCTGAGGTGTGTATAGCTCCTTGGGAACACTGAGGGGCATAGGCAGCTGACTGCACTAGCATCAGGCCAGGAGGGCGGCTGGAGCGTCTGATGAAAGAAGTGGTGGCATCTCCAGCTCTACTGTTTGCTCAGCATGGAGGGAAATGCTGCAGTGGGGGTCACTATCCATTGCTTGGGTGTTGGTGTAGCTGCCACCGATTCCACGAGGGGGACGAAGATGACAACTGACTCCCTCACTGCAGCTAGGGCTTCCGGTTGCAGTGGCTCACTGAGCTCTGTACTTGCTGGCCCATGCCCTTTGCTTGGCCAGCCACTCACACTCTGTGCTGGCTGCTGCTAAAAGTTCTGCCCCTGTGGGAAACAGAGCTAGGGTGTCTTTCTGTGGTCATGCAGGGAGTCTGGCAGAGCTGGGGCTTCATTAATACACATAGTGGAGGATACTGAAAAGTCAGGAGTGATTAAAGGCAGGGGATTATAATGGAGACAATTTGGCCACCTGGACTATAGTAGCTGTTATTAATGCTCCAGCCATCCCCCAGTCCTGGGAGCCTCCTAGCACCAGGGGGGAAAGGCTACTCAATGGAGGGGGCTTCACCGAGCAGCACAGATAAAGGGTTAAAATGCCAGGGCTGTGCATCCTCCACACATGATCTGTAGTTTACCTCTCTGGCCCCTAGGTGCCAGGATTGCCCAAGATAAACAGAGCAAAAAGCAGGCAGGACAGAATGTAATAGCCCAGGCCAGAATTCAAATGGTTCTTGACCCACAGCTGGGGGCAGATGGATCACAAATGAGTCCAGCTTGGGCGGGTGTTGAGCTGTTTGGAAAATCTTCCCCTTAGTTGCATACCTGGAGCTGGGGGGCACTGGGCACTTTTGAAAAATCTAGCTTCTAGTTAGTACCTAACTGGAGCTGAGCTCTCTGGAAACCCCAGCAAATACAATGACTCTCCTGTTCAAAGTGCTCTTGAAAAGGGGTGGCTACTGGCCAGTCCTGCCAACCCCATGTTTTCCTAAATCACAAGTCAGGCCTCCAAAATCAGGAGATTGAAAAATAATAATAAATGTTGGGGTTCTTTGCCTTCTGGTGTCTGAGCCCTCACAGCACACAGGGGTCACCTTGTCAAGCTTCTCTCCACACCCATAAGGGGTAAAAAACGTACTCATTTATTTCAGTGCAAGCTGAGATTCTCACCTAGTCCTGTAACTCCAGGAGCTGGGGCTTTAAGGAAAACACCAAGTGTTGTGGGATAAAATTGAAAGGGTTGGCAATGCTGCTGGTTTGCCTGGCCTGGCCTGGCCTGCCCACCCCCACAAATTCTACCAGCATGCCTGGGGCGGGGAAGTTGGACAGCATTTGAAAAGGAACGGCTGAAGCTCACAAGCTAGTGGTTTCAGGTGAGACTGATTTCCAGGTAGTGTGGGGGGACTGATGGTTTTGATGAAATGCAAGGTTTTCTTCCTTGAGTTCAAACCAATGTCTGAGCCCTCAATATCAGAGTCACTCATTAATTCCTCTGTGGGGTCTCAGGCATTGTGAATCTTTAACCCAGCTGCACCTGTCACCAAATAAGGGCAATTTTATGAGTCCACGCTGTGATCTCACAGAGGATTTTATGATACAGTATCTCCTCACTTAATGTTGTCACTTTGCTGATCAATGAGGGAACAGGCTCATTTAAAGTTATAAGGGAACATTGCACAAGGTTTTTTTGTCAGCCAACAGCTTTGTTCACTGCTTGCAGGAAGAGCAGCCCGTTGGAGCGAACTGGTCGGGGCTTGGAACCAGGGTGGACCGGCAGTTCCCCTAAGTTCCCTGTGTGGCAGCCACTCAGTGGGCTATCAATTGCTGTACAATTCAGCCGTCCTTCCCCCAACTGCTCTATGCTGCTCCTGCCCTCTACCTTGGAGATGCTCCTGGGAGCCTCCTGCTTGCTGGGGGTGAGAGGAAGAGAGGTGCTAATGTCAGGATAGGGGGGGACAGGGCTCAGGATGGAGGGAGCTTTCTGGCAGCAGCTGCTGTCTCAACCTGCTGATCTATTTAAAAAGCAATGTACTTAGAGTGGGCTCAACATACTTAAAGGGGCAATGCATGTTTCTCGCTCTCACACACACACACACAGCGTGTGTCTCTGTCTCTCTCTCCCATGCTGTATCTCCTCCATCCATTTGTGCTGCCTTATAGAGTGTGAGGCTACATTAACAATGATGTGTTAACTCTTGAGGGCTCAGCTGAGTCCTAGTTCATCATTTAGCAGTATGATGGAAAAAAATTCCCTGGAACCTAACCTTCCCGATGTTAATTAATTCTTATGGGGAAATTGGATTTGCTTAACATCTTTTTGCTTACAGTAGTATTTTTCAGAAACATAACTACAACCTTAAGCGAGGAGTTATTGTAGATGTTAGATCCAGTCTACTGTATCGTGTACTTTAGTCCCCTTTGGAACAGGGGCCAACACAGCATTAGCCCTTTAGCACAACTTTGCCTTGAGACAGTTCAGGGGAAGTCTCTCTTTTTCTCACTGGAAATGCCTGAAAAACTCTGAGCTGGGTGAGAAATGGAGCCACAATCGTTATTCAATTAATGAAGCACTAACAGGTTGTGAGGAAGAATTTCTTTCATTTTGTGAGTGACCAAAAGAATAGCTCAACCTGTGCTAACAGGAAATAACCTCCTATGCCAGATGTGTGTGTAAACGTTAGGGTGGGCTCTGGAACCCAGCTCCCAGAGCAGCACACCTCATAGCCTTTAGATCTTTGCATCACGTTGGCAAAACCCCTTTCTCTCACTGAATGGCAACTATAAAATCCTTGACAAACCAGCCAAGCCCTGGGGTGAGCTGGCCGGAGAATGGCAAGTATGCTTTGACAAGTTTGAATTTTCTGAGTTTTCTGACAGAAAAGCAACAACTGAATATTTGGGGCTGTCTCCTTTTCTCCCTTCCCCCCACCCTACGGTGCCCACTAATAGAAAAAAAAGTGTGTGGGGGGAGTTAAAAAGAGAAGGAAGCCAAATCCAAACATTTAAATTTTGTTTCTGTGGAAAGTTGTTTTATTTTAAAGAAAAGTTTATTTTAGAAAAGAGGCCTGGCTTCTCAAAGGCCTGCAGGTTAGGAGCCTAACTGCTTTTGAGGATTTGGGCCAAAAGAGAGTGGTGAATGGTGTATTTCTAACCAAGTCTACTCTTGGGCCCTCCCAGATGGTGCCTGAGACTCAATCTCTTTCCCATGGGCAGGGCTGTTTAGCAATGCACGGTGGGTCATGCGCTGCTGGGCCAGGATGGCTGTCATCTCTCTCTTGCGTGTTTGGGGAGGGGACGTGGCCACCAGCCTGCTGCTGTCGGAATGAAGCCAGGCTCTTCTCTAGTGACGTTCCACCCCATTAGCTTCTGCACTGGGGCTGAACTGTTGGTTAGGCAGATGAAGGTGTTCCACCTGGGCAATCCTGGCAGCTGCACTCGAAGTTGCTGTGGCCATGTTTGCTTTCAAGGCCGGGGGTGGAGTGGCTAGCTGTGCAGGGCAGCATCCTTCTGGGACACCTGTTTTTAAATTCACCGTAAGTGTCCTTTCAGAGGAAACATGCAGCTGGTGAGAGCATCAAGCTGGGGAAAGGAAATGGCAGCTAGTTTGTATGGATGGCTGAGTGATTGCAAGGCAGGGAGAAGAGACCGAGGTTGGTTAGAATATAAAGGGACATGGGTTCTCTCCAGCTCTCAGCGTCATGTTATCTCATGCCTGACTCTGCCCATCCAGTTAGAAGCAGGATGCAGGCTCTGTATAAGCAGTTGCTTATTTCAGTTGATCTTGAGTGACCTTCTGGTCAGTTCTGGGAGAGGCCTTGTCTTAATGCAAATGAGTCTGGTGTTCCTTGGCTAATGCAGCCCCAGTGTGTATCCCTTTCCTGCGAGGTGCAGGACAAACTGGCAATGACTTGATCTGTTCTGCTGTTCACCCACCGAGACGCTAGGGACTCAGGAGATGGCTGTAGAGCCCTGCAGCTGGTTCTGTGCTGGTTGGGTCCTTGTCCCATTCTGATGTCAATGGAATGCTGCAATTTATGTCGCACGGTGCTGCGATAAGGATTTGGACTCTGATAGAGCAAAGGACTGGACTGGATAGAGGCCAGGACTCCTGGGTCCTGTCCTTGCCTCTGCAGGTGTCCTTGAGTCAATCTCAACCTCATTGTTCCACAGCTTATCCATGTGTCTGATAAGATTAAATGGCACCAAAATCTGACTCATGTCCAGCTCTTGGGACCCAATCCTGCACTCCCTACTGAGGTCTGGCACCCATGGACATCACAGGGGATTCTGGCTGGGGAAGGCACTCAGGGCTGGGCCCTCTTCTGTCCCGGTCAGAATGCTGACCACCTCTGTTACATGCTAACCTCCTATACATACTGATGGAGTTAGGCATTGACCTTGCTAAAGCAATGGGGATTATTGCAGTAGACGTCCCAGTGAAGACCAGGGCTAGGCACTGCACAAACACACTGTGTGAGGCAGTCCTGTCCCCAGTCTAAACAGATGCAGGTGGGAGAGAGGTTTATGATCCCCATTTTACAGTGAGGCAAAGGGATGCTAGATGATATACTCAGGCTCAGGGGCTCTGGGCCACAGCTAGGAGCTGAACCCCAAGCTCAGGCCAATGTCTTAGCTTCAAACTTATGCTTCCTCCCTTGTGCAGTGTTTACTCCTTGATTACAGCTGTTTTGCTGCAGTGATGTGGGGATGATGTGACAGGCCCAGGGGTGCTTTGGCCTCTATGCAAAATAAAGAGAAAAATGGGGTGGCTTCTATACTCCGGCTTTCAGCGAGGGAGATTTTCTCCCAGCTCCCCAAAGCACAGACTTCCTCGTCAGGCCCTGTTGCTCCCCGAGATCACGGCAGCACCAGACAAGGGCTTCCCCGTGGGATAGGAGAAAACAGCCTGGGAAGAACAGGCGCCTGATCACAACAGACAGCTTTTGGCTCTGTGGTTTAAGCTGACTGAGAAGGGGAAATACAAGTGCAAATGGTAACATTCAGGCTTGTCTCAGAGCGAGGCAAGAGGCATGTTTTGTGAAATTCTCTCCTGGGCACACGAACTGTTTCTCTCTGCCTGAGCCTTGTCCCTTCTGTCTTGTACTATGTCTGTGTGGTTTTGCGCTGATTAGGGTTTGGAAGGAATTGGCTAACGGCCTAAGGCAGCCTAGTTTGTGGTGCTTGCCCCTTCCAAACCCTGATCTGCCCAAGGCCTATATCCGTGTGTGGGGCCTGGCATGGAATCTGTTTTCTCTCAGGCTCCACTGGTGCAGTACTGCTACAGGGCTGGACTAACCTGCACTGGCCTTACACCAGGGAGGAACTTGGCCTACAATATGTTGCTGCTGGCTCCATCACTACCTTCCCCTTGGTAACTGCACTCGCACATGCAGCGAGGAGAACCTGTTGTGGACCAGGCATGCTGCTAGGTGGAAATGGACCTGCCAGTGGCTGGGGAGAAGAGGAAAATCCTCTGTCCTCTCCTGTTCAATCAGCTGTGGCCCAGACACAGAGTCCTTTCCATACAGTATTGTGAGGGCATGTTGCTTTGGAAACATCAAGAGTGTCACAACTGCTCTGCCCTGGCTTTGCTGGAAGAGGGAGGGGTTTAACAGGGACATCTTTTTCTCTCAATTGTTTTTCAGGTATTTGAGTTAAATGGATGTTAACAAAAAACAAAAGGATCTAAACACCCTGAATAAAATACCTTCCCTCCTCAATTAATCAGGTTTCACTTGCTTGATATCTGTGATGCTATAATCCTAGTTCTCCAGTTGCCCACAAAATCTGCCAGGTGGAACAGACTAGAAAATACCTGAATTTTTAATGTTAAAAATAAATAAAATAAATGGCAAGCTTAAAAACTAAACAAAAATCCATCCAGGCTTGTTTTTGTAATGAAATGGAGTGTTATAATGAAATGGAGTGAAAGACAAAACCCCATTGTGTTTTTTTCCTAGGTGGTTCACCAAGTTCATTTGTGACATCAATGCAGTGTACGTTGTTGGCTTCATAAAGTCACTGAGCAACCCACTTGTTAGCAAGCTCAGCGGGGAAACCAAAGACTCAACAGCATTTAGAGGTGACATCTCCAGATCAGAGATGCACTGGTGAGGGAAGCTCCTGCTGCTTCTTGCCCATGTCCTGTGGATGGAGAGAGAGGGTTTCAGTCTCCAGGGCTATCAGGCCAGCTCCTTGCCCTAGCAATTCAACAGACTGTAAAGAAAACACCATTTATTTGTTAATATTGGAGCAAGAAATCTCTCTGAAGTATAGGGCCAGAAAGAAGCCCAGATCCCTGGCAGCTCTATACACCAGCTGAGCTGCTCTGAGTCATCTGAGCTGGTTTGAGTGCCTCTTGGCTCCAGTAGCTTGTGGTTCATTTTGTGCTTCTCCACTTCTGCTTTCCCCAGGAAATAAGCACAGTAGTTAATCAAGTGATTCACAGTGGAAAGTTTAAAGAGCAGAGTGGGAGCTGTTGAATGCTTTAAGATGTCTAGCAGGACAGCTGCGTCACAGACAAAAGAAGAAAAACCTGTTTTCCTGGATATATCAACTGCTACCTCTGGAAATCACTGAACCTGCAAGCCCAGGTATGTCACCTGCTTTTCAGGTTGCTTTGGAATTGGAATTTGGAATTGGAAGTGAAGGGTTCACTGCTCTAGCAAAGTAGGTGGCTGGTGTCTGTTGTAATGGCCAAACACTTTGTTTTCATACAGTTGCTTTCAAATGGCAGAGACTTTTGTGAAAGTTCAGCATGGTGTTGGGCTGTCAGGAGAAAGTGGAATAGCAGAGGTACACACGAGTCTGTGTTCTTTGTTCGAGGGACAGCAGAGGGATTATTGGTGCAGAATGTATCACTGCTGTTGTTAAGAGAGTTGTTTGATTTGCTGTAATTGCCTCCAGCTCTCATATACTTGTATTTTTGAGTGATTTATGTTGATTTGGCTTCCAATCTGCTCTTGAGAGTCTCTCTCAAAGATTAGCTTTTATCGTTAGACTGCCTGTGGGTATCTAGCAGTGTCCAATGTTCTACTTAGCATCGAGGAACAATATTTCACTGATGGCTGGACCGCACCTTACAAGTGCAATTCCTCACTGCATTATCCCCCATGCTACTCCAACTGACTCCAACAGGGGTACAGAGTATATTAGTCAGTGCAGAATCTGACCTGACAAGGTGATTGCAAGTTTTCTAACCTTCCCCCTCCTCCCCTGTGGAAAGAACGAAAGCAGGCCAAACATTAACGTTCCATGATTACATTTTTGTTGTGCATGGAAAGGCTGTTCAAAGCAAAGCAAACAGAAAAGCCCTTAAGAACCTGAGAAAGAATTAATGATTTGCCAAAATACAGTATACAAAGGCCTGCTTTGAAATACAGGCAGCAAACCACCCGCACAACTGAAATGTGGTCTAATAAGAAGAACAAGCTGGGTCAAATTCAGTCTTGATATAAATTTATTGGCTTTAACGGAATCATGCCTTCTCGTGCTGTGTCTGAACTGGACGTGTTGTTCCGTTAATCATATTGCTGCAGAAACCAAGGACCGTATTCTATGAAAAGACACCTGTCCTTCAGACAATGTACAACCCTCTCTAAATTTGTCAGTATGTTTAATAGTCCATCTTCTCTTTATATTTGTTTAGGGAAACCTTAGGGGCCCCAACCAAGAGAGGGCCATGTTGTGCTAGGTGCTGTACAAACATAGAAGAAGAAACAGGCCATGCCTCAAAGAGTTTACAATCTAAAGGGACAAGACAGAGTGGGAGGGGAGTTGCACTTAGCAACCTTAACTAAGTTCTTAGTTTTCATATAGCATGTAGTCTGGGATCACACTGTAAATCTATGTTTTTAGATTTTCCTTGCGAAATTTTATTCCCAGTTCAAACACTAGATGCATGGTTGAAAGTTGTAAATAACAGATCAGATCAGAGGGAATTCAGGGAGGACAAGCAAAGATGATTGGGAGACAGTGGAGATTGACTAAATGGGATGATAAAGGAAAGTAAATATGACCAGCTGACAGTTATGAGGGAATAGGATGCTATCTACAAGCATGGAAGGGCACAAACAACCAGGAGGGAGAGGAGTGGTGGTGAATTCTCCATCAGTGATAATTTTAAAATCAAGATTGCACATTTTTCTACAAGATCTGCTCTAGGAATTATTTGGGGAAATTCTCCCCTTGGTTGTGTTAAACAGGACTAGATGACCACAATGGTCCCTTCTGGCTTTGGAATCTGTTAATTTAAGTATTCATTGAGGGAGTTAAGAGTGAATAGAACTAGAGTGTACAGGATGAAATTAAGTAAAGGAAAATGTATACTGAATTTCAGGAGACACTTTTAGTCAGTGAGGTCTGTCAGGCAGTAGAATAATCTCTCACTGGAGCTGGTTGAAGCCTCATAATTTGGGGCATTTAAAAAGTCTCTGAGTATTCACTGGAGAACACCGGTCCTTGCCTGGATGGAAAGGAATGGAGTAAGAGACCCAAGAATGCTTCTAACTTTGATTCAGTGACCAAGCTGTTTTTGATGCTCACCAGAACATTGAGGTTTATTGTACACTTGGAGCAGAGAACTGCTCATGGAGAGAGACCCAGGCTGCAGAGTTTGGAGCCAAACTTCCAAGATGTTTTGATCCAGCATCTTCCTTGGGGACTTGTCTCCAACCGACTATTTTCTTGTTTCACAAGATCATTTGGTTGAATCTCTTGAGCTCTAAGCAGTCTAGTAGTTGGTAGGCAGAACAGAACCGTGGACCAAAATGTGATCTGGTGGGGCGATTGGTCCTGTGTAGGTACAACTTATTTTTGATAAAGTGAATGACAAAAGAAGAGCTACACTATTTCAACTAGTGAGGCTCTTTTGATTGTTTCTCACACCAGACCCCATTTTCCATTTGCCCCTTTTCAGTCAGAGAAGGCCCAGACACTTTGCACTATGATTTCATACAGCTGTCATTTTAGACCAAAAGATAAAATTGTACTAGTAAGTATCACTTCCTCTTTTTGACTTGCTGCTACTTTCTGAGTGACAGCAATGGGCCTTCTGTACATTTTTACTTTCATGTCCCTTTTAAAAACGCTTGTTCCATGTCTTCTTGGTATGTAAAAATGTTTCATAACTTGTCAAAACTAAAAAGGAAACAGTGCTTAATAGCCAGATGCTAAGCGATCATCATCCGTGTTAAAGGTGGGCTATAACACAAGCACAAGAGGCCCCTTAAAACTGTTTAGACCAGTGGCTTTCAACCCTTTTTCATTTGTGAACCCCTAAAACATTTTGAATGGTGGTGCAGATCCCTTCTGAAATCTGAAAACTAGTCTGCAGGCCCAGGGCTCCACGGACCACTGAGTGAAAACCACTGGTGTAGTGGTCTCAGATCCTAGCTCCATGGAAGCAGATCTTTCCAACAAAATAGTTATCTTTTAAGAGGAATAGAAAATTCGAGGGATTCCGAGATTTTAAGACCAGAAGGGACTGTTATGATTAAGAAGGGACCATTATGAAGAGAATATTTGTTCAACTGCAGTCCAGCAGAAGAGTTGGGACTGGACTAACTCAATGTCTTTTGGCTTGAAGTTCAGTGCATCTTCCCCTGAAACTAGAGGTATCAGTAATGGAATAGGCTGTAGCCTCCATTTTGAAGAAATGACACATACTCCTAGATTTAGACATCAGTGGTTTGTGTTTTCCCTATATAAATTCCACTCTGGGATGGAAAGAGTGAACTGTGTTCTAAGTGAAAGGGAATGTAAACAAGCCTGGGCTTTTTGGGTTGCACAATGATCTCCATTTAGGGTATTTTCAGCCCTGATTAGGTACCTGCCATTAATACTTTGGTGTGTTTTCCTCTCTCTTTACTTAACTTTACACTCTCAGAATGACAGAATCATAGACATCAGGGGGCAATCCTTGCCCTATTGAAGTCCCTGGCAAAACTCTCATTGACTTCAGTAGGGGGCATGATTTCATACTAAGGGACCAATTCTTCAGTGCCTTACTCATGTGAATAGGCCTCATTTAAGTTGGGCTAATAACAAAAAAAAATAGTTAAATAAATTATTAGTTTTAAAAAAAGAGACAGTTCATAAATTTGTTAATTATCAAATAATTGTATCTATTTTTGGATCTGCCACTGGCCTGCTGGGAGACCTTAGGTATGTCATTTGACCTCTCCATCTAGAAAATGGGGATAATGATACTGACCTCCATTGTAAGATGCTTTGATGTCTACTGATGAAAAGTGCCATATGAAAGGTAGATAGTCTTATTATTATCACTGGATCATCTCTGGTCTATACTCGTGTAAGTAATCCTGCCAAGTTCCATTGGTCTATACTGTATTACTTACTTGAATAGGCATTTGCTGGATCGGAAAAACACTTCAATCTGGTGTTCTCCCTGCTGGCAATAACTGTCTTTGGTTTTTGCAGTGCCCCCACCAAGGTGGTGAGACTAGTGTTATGAAAAAGGGATACCCTTCAGACTTGTTGCAAAGGGCAAAGTCTGCCTCTTTGACAACGACTGTCTCTGAATATGCTTTTCATGAGCCCCGTTGGAAAAGTCCAGACTCTTCTGAGGCAATACACAGCTCAGAAGTGGGCTGAGGCCAAGCAATGTCTTTATTTTTACCAGAGCTAAAAATAAAGCATGACAAATGCTCCACCCGCTCAGTCATGGGGCACGTGGTCTTCCTCTCTATCTTCTGCAGTGCTGTCATTGCACATGTTCTGCCTATGTCATGGTGTTGTCTTCATTAATTATTACTTTTTTAAAAAACCTGGATGCTGGTGACAAATGCCAGATCAACAGCCTTGGAGACTGACGTTTCCTGATTATTCACAGTGATGGAGCAAGCTTCTCCTTTGGTGCCCTGCCTACAGCCCTGACTCAAAGGTACAGAACTAACCCCATAGCTCTGTCTCCATGCACATTTCCCCGTTGCCTTCCTGTTGTGACTGCTAGAAAATAGTATTGACTAGTGCTATGACTTTGTTCCACATGGGCCATTGAACAGCCATGAAATGGTAAAAATATCCCCATCACTGGAGCTCTGGGCTACTGTGTGAGAACGAGGGACTGAAACCAACTAGGTTGGTTTCAGTGCCCAAGCTGGGCAAAGTGCCAATAGTAAACAAGCAGCATACCTTCTGGAGAGCAAATGAGCATTAAGCTTTAACAGTTTAATCTGGTTGTGATGAGGGAATTTAAAATATGTTTAGTAGGGATGGCTGTGGATTTTCTCTCAAAATACTTTTTGAACAGAAAATACAGTTTCAGGAGAACAAATTCAAATTTTCCAGCAGAAATGTTTTCTGTTAGTTTATTTTGATTTTCCCATTTCATATTACCCCCAACATATTCATGGTGACTATTTCATTTTGGGTCAATTCACCATTTAATCTTCTGTGTTACCTCATGTCCCATATTCTCCTTTAGAGTTTGGGCTCCTTAGTTGCACTACATCTCCCAGGGCGCACTGTGATCTCTCTGGTTGACCAGATGTGGGGTATCATGGGAGATGTTGCTGGAATGGGAAGCATAGCCCATAAAGAAGAATGGGGGCATGAGCCACTCAAACTATAACTCCCATAGGGCACCAGGGTACCTCAGGGAAAAATAGATTAATATCCAGCCAATCTGAAAGTAAGTGTTTCAATTTGGTTCACAAAATGGAAACAAAATATGTTGATTCAGAAATGTCAAAAATGTTTCCTTTATTTGGAACTATTGAAATGAAATCTTCTGATGTTTCTGAAACAAAGTTCTGAAAATTTTTGGTACATTAAACTTTCTGATATTTTGACCTTTTGTCCCAAATTGGGATAAAAACAAATGCTGAAATATTGTGTAATCTCATGGAAAGTTTTCCAGTTTTCATTTAGTTTTATTTTTTATCTTGAAAGTGACCCTTTACAGCATTGCCAGTTTTCATGATTTTATTGTGACTCTCACAATATTTGGTGTTTTAGTTAAAGCCCCAGCTCTGAGAGTCATGTGAATATATAAAAATTTCTAGCCCTCATTGATAAGAAAAGTTTGGAAATGTGACACCCTAGGGTGTCACAAAGCAGCAGATAGCAAATAGAAAGAATGTCAAATTTAGTATATTCTTAAAATGTAATGATTTTTAAGCCAAGCTCATGATTTTGGGGTGGCCATGAATTTTTGGGCTGGATATACTGCCTTTAACATTTTTATTAATTATCTGGAATCAAGAGTAAGCAGCCCAGGTAGAAAAAACTTGTCTTTGATATGCATATGAACTATGCCATTGTTTTTCTATAGATCATTTGTATATAGAATGTAATGTTTTATTAAAAGGTTCAGTTCTCATGTTAGTTAATGTATTAATAAATTGGGCAAGTGAGGTGAGCCCTTACATTCAACTCCCTGGCATTTCTCTGTCTGTCTCATGGTAATCCATTTGCAAAATGCATCCGATCAATTCCAAAATTCCAGGGAATGATCTAGGTGTCAGTATGCAGAACCTTATTGATGTGGATGAGAATTGGGGGGGAAAAAAACCTGATTTCCTCTAATCTAAGTGGTATGACTGTGGATACAGGAGTGAAGTGGTGACCTCCCAGGGGCCTGTGTCAGGCAGCAGACACTCTGGATATAGGGACAAGGCAGTGACTTCAGGGTGAGAATTAGTTTAGGGCACCATAGAGCTTCCCCTGCCTGCAGCACCCTGTGGGCTTACGTTTAGGGGAAATCAGGCTACTGGCAGACTCACTTCCCTCCTTTGGCCAGTTCTCCCCACCTCTGGCCTGCAGGGACATCAGCTGGCCCTAGTGATGGCAAGATTCTGACTATTGCCTGTGTGGATGGAGCTGTACATTCAAAGCGTGCCACCCTCTAGTAATAATCCCTCACTTGTAATTCATAGACATCAGAGTGTTTTACAAAGGTGGCCAGTATCTTTATCCCATTTTACAAATGGGGAAACTGGGGTACAGAACGGGGATGTGACTTGCCCAAGGTTATCCAGTGGCAGAGCCAGGGCTAGAACCCAGGTCTTCTGAGTCCTAACCTAGTGCTCTATCAATTTTCGCTGTCCAACAGGTAAAGCTTATGCTAATTCCATAGCATTTGTAGGTAGCGCTTGTGAGGGTTGTTCTCAGCAATGAGTAAAGAGCTTAGATGTCACAAATGATTGTAAAGAGAGATGGTAGAAAACAGTAACTGGAACCTGCTGTCTTTAGCAGTCTGCAGTTCCTGCTTTCCCCCAATGCCACCTTTCAAGGCAGAGGCAGGGCAGCTTGGTATCGTGCATTGCCATGGCCCAGCCTGAATTGCATGCGGTTGGCTGAGGGAGAGGAAGAGGGTGGAGGGGAACTGAAGCAGGGAAGCACAGAAAAAGGGGGCAGGCCGTGACTGAGCGGGGGTGGAGGCACAGAATAGGAGAGCTGCTCCAGGCTGAGCTGCCAGCCACTGCCTGACACCAGTGATCAATCCCCCCACCCACTCGTTAGGGTTATACGGAAAGCTATGCCAACCATCTCATTCCACATGGCAGCTTCAAGGAGGACAATCCCATCCAGCAATGCACTGAAGCAGGCACTTGACTTTAAGCACCTGAGCAGTCCCACTGACATGCTTACGAGCTTTGCCAGCTCAGGGCTGGAGCGCTCCGCATCCTGCAGGATCGAGCCCAAATGGCCAGGAAGGACGTGGGAAACAGTAAGACTTTGGGGTGACAGTGGACAGAAAATTGTGTCTGAGCTCACAGGGGGATATGGCAGCAAAAAAGAGGCACTGAGTGAAATCCTGGCTCCAACGGAAGTCTGTTGGAATTTTGCCATTGACTTCAGTGGGGCCACGACTTCACCCTATGTGACTTGGTGATTTGTGACCAGTGGGATCATGTCTTGGAGCAGGGAGGCCTCTCTACATGGGTCCTGTGAGACTGCATATAAATACTGCATTCCATTTGGAGCATGCTGACATGCAACAGATGTGCACAAAGCGAAAGGAACTAAGAGAAGACCAAGAAAGATAACTGGAGCCAGGGCGAGGGTTGGGAGCTGACTAGCCTTTCTGATTGGGAAAGACTTAACTAACTACAGGTATCTGTTACTCAGCAGCTTCTGAGTGTTGAGACTGTTTCTGGGTATTGCACCTTTAACGGGCTGCAACTGCCATTTGGTGAGACAGCAAGTGCAGCATGTTACAAGTGAGACCCACACCATGTGCTCTCTCCTGGAGAGTTTATTCTGGTGGCTACCCTTAGTCTGAAGAGAGAGCCACTGAGACTGAGTCTGGCTGTTTCCCCTGTGCAGAGAGCAATCAATCAGCTCTTCATGGAAAATTCTTCAAGAAAATAATGAAGGTTGCCAATTTGGTTGTACATAGTCCTGGAGGTTTCATTGCATAAGAGAGTCTTTAATTCCTGGAGACTTGGCAATGTTAAAAATAACCCTTGTTTTTTAAACTCAGGTCTGTTTGGCCACGGTATGGACCCAGCAGAAGAGCTCCCAAAGCAGCAGGGGGATTTCCTGGATGAGACGAGGCAGGAGCCAGAACCTGATGATGATGTGGAAGCCCCGGTGCACCAGTGCCCCGGTCTCCTGTGGGAGACCCTAGCCAAGGAGTTTCTGGAGTACGAGCAGGCGTCTCCTTACCTCATCCCAGAAGAGCAGCAGAGGAGGCTGCTGGGCTTCCTTCCTCTCTTCCTGAAGGTTTGCTCTTCTGCTGTCTTAGTGGCCTGGCTAGAGGCTTTACCCCAATTCTCTCTTGCACTGCACCTAGTGTGATCATCATTTACACTGTGGGTGGGTGTATTCCCTGTATGCCACTAGCTCTGTTCTGGGGTGTGTTTGTCCTTCAGCCACCCTTCTAACAGCCCCTGTAGTGTGTGTGATTACACTGTGGAGCTGTGCTTTGGGGGACTGGCCAGATGGAAGCAAAGGATCTACCAATGGATGAGCATGTTTCAAAGCGGGATTGGGATTGGTGTGGTTTGGGAAGGGTTACACCAGTGGTGCCCTTGTTAAGAAGGGATGTGGATCAGGTCTGGGTACAGGTTAGACTGGTATGGGCAAACTGTTTGGTTTACACATCCTCATGGTTAGAGAGCACAGAGTAAAGATGTCCAGATAGAATTCTTGGAATAATAATACCTAGCTCTTACACAGCCCTGTTCTTTGGTAGATCTCAAGGTGCTTTAAAAAGGAAGCAAAGGGCACACTTCTACATGAAAGTCAGTTAATTATAACAATCATGCTGTTGATGGTCCATGTGTCCATTGCAATATGTACTTAGTGCTCTGAGCCATTTTACAGAGGCGAAACTGAGGTACAGACAGATGATGTGACTTGCCCAGGTCACCCAGGAGGCCATTGGCAAAAGTAGGAATAGACCCTTGATTTCCTGAGTCCCAATCAAGTGCTCTAACCACTAGATCACACTGCCACTTCCTACAGACACTTCTCCCAGAGCTCCCATTTGCAAGAGGCTATCAGGATAAAACCCAGTGATTGCTGCTTCCAGAGGGTCTATACCCACCATCTCCCACATCCTCTGCTGTTGAGTGAAACCAGAGTGCTGCTTTTGTTTAACAGGACACAAATATGCAGCCAGAGCGGTGAAAGGAGCTCAACCCTCACAGCGGTAGGCACAATAGAACCTAGTGGGATTTATTGAAAATTGTTCCTAGTTTCAAATACATTATGGCTGCATAAAGGATACCATGGCTTAGAACTCAATCTAGCTGCAAATCTCAGCATGTAACAGTCACACTCTTCTCCTGAAGATCCAAGTAGCGATGGGCCAGAACATTTTGATCCAGATTTCAGACACCTCCTCTCATAACGACATTTTCCTGCAAAAGATTCTTGGTTTCGATGACACCCTGTTTTGGGGGCAAGCTTTTGCTATTCATGGTGTGTGATTGATTAATCACCAAAGTCACTGTTTCTGCTCCCCAACTAGTCAAGGCAATCTTCCTCAATAGGAGTGTGGGGAGGCAGGAACTATAGGTCTGGACTGTTCATAGATTTTTGCATAGCTGCACAGATTTCTATATGCAAATTTGCCCATTCCCCAGGGCAAAACAGTCCTAAAGGAGTTGGGAAAAGGCAGTGTGCACCATGTGTGCTGGGAGGCACAAAATCAATTACACCTGGCAAGGGACATAAAAGGCAATAAATACACTGGGAGCAAGAGAAAAGGAAGGGAAGTATAGGTCCCCTACTTAGTGGGGGAAGGAGAGCTAATAACTTATGACACCAAGAAGGCTGTGGTGTTTAGTGCTTATTTTGTTTCAGTCTTCACTAAAAAGTTGAATGATGACCAGCTACTCAGAAGTAATCTAGCTTCAATAACTCCTGGAGGATGGGTGAGGTCATAGAGGACTAGAGAAGGGCACACATAGTGCCTGTCCTTAAAAAGAGGACATGGGAGTTATAGGCTGGTCAGCCTACTTTTGATTCCTGGAAAGATACTGGGATAAATCATTAAACAATCTGGGGGATAAGGTTATATGGAATAGCCAGCATGGATTTGCCAAGAAAAAATCATGCTAAACCAACCTAAGTTCCTGTTTGATGCAATTACTGGCCTAGTGGATGGGGGGAAGCAGTGGATGTGATATATATATTCATTTTTTCTTAAGGCTTTTGATACAATCCCACGTGACATTCTTGGGGAAATGTGGTCTAGATGAAATTGCTATAAGGTGTGCGCACAGATGATTGAGAGACTGTATTCAAACAGTAGTTATCAATGGTTTACTGTCAAACTGGGAGGAGCTATGTAACTGGGTCCCTCAGGGGTTGGTAGGGTGACCAGACAGCAAATGGGATGTATTAACACAGGGGGTCCTCAAACTGGGGGTCATGAGGTTATTACGGGGGGGGGGGTCACAAGTTGTCAGTCTCCACCCTAAACCCCTCTTTGCCTCCAGCATTTACAATGGTGTTAAATATATTAAAAATTTGTTTTAATTTTAAGGGGGGTTGCACTCTCAGGCTTGCAATGTGAAAGGGGTCACCAGTACAAAAGTTTGAGAACCATTGTATTAACAGGAGTGCTGTATGTAAGACACGGGAGGTAATTGTCCTGTTTTACTCGGCATTGGGGAGGTCCCCGCTGGAGTGATGTGTCCAGTTCTGGTGCCACATTTTAGGAAAGATGTGAACAAATTGGATAGTCCAGAGGAGAGTGACACAAATGATAAAAGGTTTAGAAAACCTAATATGTAGAGAGAGGTTTAAAAAAAATGGTCGTATTTAGTCCCAAGAAAAGAAGACTGAGGGGGGACCTGATGATGGTGATCAGTGATTCTCCTTGTCCGCTGAAGTTAGGACAACAAGTAATGGGCGTAATCTCCAGCAAGGGAATTTCAGATCAGATATTAGGAAAAACTTTGTAACTCTAAGGGTAGCTGAGCTCCAGAACAGACTTCCAAAGGAGGTTGGGGAATCCTCATCATAGGAGGTTGTTAAGAACAGGCTGGACAAACACCTGTCAGGGATGGTCCAGGTTTATTTGCTCCTCCTCCCCCCTTCCCCTGCTCCTCTGAGAAGGAGTTTGGACTTGATGACTTTTTGGGTGCCTTCCAGCCCTGCATTGCTCTGATTCTGTGCTCTGAGAAGGACTGTGAAATCCACACCTAAGCTCCCCCACCTCCAGTTCTGCCCATCCCCTAACTCAGGCCTGTCCCTGTCAGGTACAACATGGCCCATGACAGCTAATAAATAACATCCTTTCCCATCCATGTTTTCAGAGAAACAGTTGCTTGTGGTCAAATCCATGACTCTTCCGGGTTTGGCTGCTATGTCAACAGTAAAACAGCAGCTGTCTGAACTCTCAGGAGCAGTGAATGATCTACCCCGACAAATGAACAAGCAAACGCTTTGTGTTCATCCGTCACTCCTTTTTCATACAGCTTAACCAGCCAACGGCCCGTCTGGTCCTGTCAGGGCTTGAAGGTCTGCTGCTAGTGAGCCTGAGCATTTTAAACCTGTGGCTTCCCACACTGCGCCCGTGGGTTCCTGTAGCACAGTGGTTCTCAACTCTGGTCCACCGCTTGTTCAGGGAAAGCCCCTGATGCGCCGGGCTGGTTTATTTAGCAGCCTTCTCCACAGCTTCAGCCCATCGCAGCTCCCACTGGCCCCAGTTCACCACTGCAGGCCAGTGGGGGCTGCAGGAAGCGGTGTGGGCTGAAGGATGTGCTGTCCGCCGCTTCCCGCAGCCCCCGTTGGCCTAGTGCGGTGAACCGCGGCCAGTGGGAGCTGCGATCCGCCAAACCTGGAGAGGCGGCAGGTGCTTTCCCTGCACAAGCAGTGGACCAGAGTTGAGAACCACTGCTGTAGCACAAAGGCCTGGTTAATGTTCTATCAAGTGACAAGCGAAAGTCTCACTGAGCTGCCACTTTCTCCTTACCCTGGGGATTTGTTTGCATACAAGTGTGACTGTCCCAACTTCCGGAACTTGCTCTCCTCCTACCTACAAGAACTGAACAGACTGTATGTGTGTGGGGGAAAACCCTTGCCCCTCTGAATCAATGGCAAAATTCTGAGAGTTTTCCAGAGGGTCAGTATTTCAGCATTGACCTTTAAAAGACACATTGCATTGACTCAGGTGCTTGTCGCCTTGACTTGTTTCTGTTGGCAGAGTCCATGTGCTTTTTAACATGTTAGAGGCTGTGCCGTGCGCTCCCCAACCCATGCGTTGCCTGGAACAGTGCAAGAGTGACACACAACCCCTGCAGAGGGGGCAACCTGACCCTGAGTTTCTGTTTTTCCTTCGCTAGCAGCGCTTCTCTTCAGGTTCCCCCTTTGCACTCTGACTGGATTAGGGGACACTCACTCCTTGGGTAGGCTTGGCCAGCTACAACCCCCAGTCGGTATCTGGCCTGGGCTGGCACTCACCCAGGAATCTAGGTTTGTTAAGGGACGGAGAAACCATCTCTGTTGGAAGGGAAAGAAATCAAAAGTGAAGCTGCTCTGGCCCCTGAGCAAGCTAGATTAACGCTCACATGCGTACATCTGCACTGGCTACAATTGCATCTCATGACTGCAGTGCAGACATACCCGTACAGGCAGGCTCTTGAGGCAGCATAGTGGAAAGGACAGGGAGAGGCGGCTGCTCTTCTCTAGAAGGCATGGGCCCAATCCTGCCCCCGCACCCTCATCACCCTGTCCCCTGCAAGGATGAGAAGACTCTGTCGCTTCACGAGACTCCTCATGGTAGTAAATTTAGAGGACTGGGCCCTAAGAGCTGGTTGCACAACCCCTACTCTCAGGGACTGGGGACTGGTTTGGCCCTCACATGGGTTAGGGCATCCCCGACCTCTGAAGTGGCCCTTCTGGGCTACCATAAGGGTGTAGAAATCCCGGGGGTGCATGTCTGGCCATTCTGCCTCCTGGCTCGATCCACGCTTCCCTCCTCCAGCCCCATCCCAGAGCACTGGCGGAGATCATGGAGCTGGCTCTAGGAGTGGGCCAAGAGTATTCCCTAGGGGAGGTTATAGGGCACTTGTGTATCCCCCGGCCCAGTGCACCAGCCTGGCTGGCAATAAGGAGCCATGGGACAGTTGCAGTCTGGTCCCTGATCAGCAAGTGTTATTCCTCGTGGTCTCTGTGAGGAGGGGAGTCCTGATTCTACCACCAGAGACCTGTAGAAGTGAAATTGTTCTGTAAAAGCTCCCTGATGCGTCTCTCTAGGCCATCCCAGGACGGTTTAGGCAGTGTCTTAGCAGAGGTGACATTTTTTTTCCCCAACGCTGCCATGCAAAGTTGGATTTGTCTCAAGGAAATTTTGAAATCCAGAATTTTAAATCTTGAGAGTTTCACCCAAGATGGACTCACTTCCATGTGAAAAAACAGTTACTGCAGACTGATGCTATTTTGGAACAAAACATTGCAAGCTTCTTGTGACTGATAGGGAGGAAAAACACAACATTGCAATGAAACATGAAAGCTTCAGACACCAAGCAATCAGAGCAATGTAGGCCTGGAAGGGTCCCCAAAAAGTATCAAGTTGCCATTATTTCACACAGCCTTATTCAGCAGTTCACAGCCCAATCAATCAACAAGAAATAAGCTGGAGTTAACCAGTAGTGACTAGATATACTAGCTTCAGAAAATCTTTGCTATTCAGTATTACTTCTATGGAACGGATATTTTTTGGAGTGAAACTTTCAAAGGATTGAGCATGTTAGCCATCCAGCTTGCTGTTGCAGAAGTTCTTTTGGGTGTTCACCCAAAGCTAGAAATCTAAGGATTTAGAGCTCTGCAGAAAAGCAAGAAGTAATGTTTATTTTTGATCTACCACTATGAAGAAAAGAATAATCTTTAGCACCTCTAAAAGGAAGGGTTTCTGTTCCCCATGATGCATGCTCAGAATTGCAGAGAAAGTCGCATTTTTAAACAAGGTCTCCTTGGGCATATCCACATCCCTTGTGTGTTTGCTTTCCACACACACATCCTAGTATGACT
Source organism: Dermatemys mawii (assembly GCA_007922305.1). Taxonomy (NCBI): domain Eukaryota; kingdom Metazoa; phylum Chordata; order Testudines; family Dermatemydidae; genus Dermatemys; species Dermatemys mawii. The sequence goes on from ML679612.1 coordinate 72,768, forward strand.
GCAGGTGGAAAGAGAATTCCCAGAACTCACTACTGCCCACTGATAGTGAACTTTAAATTCCTGAGATCCTTGAACAACGACACTGCAATCCAGAAAGGGAGCCATGAACTCCTTGGGGCCATAGGTTCATTATAATGTTTTCAGTGAAGGGTTTTCCCAGTTCCCTGGGATGAATCAGCAAATCTTTGCACAGTGTGACCATTCTGGGCCAGACAGCCTAGAACTCTGCAGATTTGCAACACAGAGAATTGAGCCCTTTAACTCTGGAGAGAATCAGGATTTTTACCATGTGATCTTTTTCTCCTTTCTTGTGAATCTTCCCTCTGCCTGTACTTGGGAAAAATCCTAGTTCAGTTTGTGTATGTGATAAAGCTTTCATGGGAGGTGGCCTGGGGGCTAGTAAGCCCCAGTTCCTCATTCTAATTACAATGACTGCCCTTTGCAGTACCTTCCTCCCCGTTTTTGCCTTTTCCTTCCTCTGTGTATCACTCCATGGCCATTACATGTTTGGAACCTTTTCACTGAAGTAGTGTTTTGGTTCTGTTTCCCACTGCTGTAGGCAGGAGGAGGGGACGGGTGCTCCACAGGCAGAGCACAGGGGCTCCATGAGTCATCCGGGCCCACGGTCTCACAGGGTAGTGGGAACAGATTGTACATGTGACTTACACCCAGGGCAGGGCAGCGCGACTCCTACAGCTTCTCCTGTGGCTCTTCATGCTACTGAGAGTATTGGAGTTATTAATTTATTATACAGTTGACCGTTGATCCAGCCAAGATCTCCTATCCTGCCCTCCAGCACTGGACAGGAGCTGATGCTTCAGGGGAACATTAAGTGCTCCCCAGTGGAAGTGTGACAAGGTTTATGACCCTGCACAGGAAACAATGCTCTTCTGATTAGTAGTTAGAACTCTGTGTAAAACTGCCAAGTGCATTTTGTTGACTCACTGAGGCAGGTGCAGGGTGCAGCTTTTTTGAGCTAGCAAGACAGGAGAGCTGGGCATGGCAGATGTTACAGAGACAGGGAGGTGTCATAGGAAAGAAACCTGAGGAATAGCCAGGGTTGGCGAGAGAGCTCAGGCTGAGGTTTGACTTCGAAGTCTGCGAGCAATTTGGGCATGACACCTGCTCACCACTGGGTCTGGGGAGACAATATCCAAAGGTGGGAGAGTGGCTCATGTTTAGCCATTGAATCCAGCTCCTCTCTTGGAGTGCACATTGGGAGCACAGTGGCCTTTCAGCAAGGTTTTTGCACTAGCACTGTGTTACGATGAAGCTGTGGGTATACCATCGCTGGATCCAATCGGAACTGCACAGCTCTGGGTCCCGGGGCCTATTCTGCTAGTGGGTAGTGAGTCTTCTCCTAAGTGGTAGAGACTTGTGCTTTTAGAGCAGGACATTCAGAGATCTATTCCTGTTGTCACCCTGAAGTGGCAAGGGAACGTACCATAGACATAACCATTACATCTCAGTAAGTGCCCTGATAGATTTCTTGCAGTTCCATTTGCCCAGCCGAATGATCCCCACCACTACAAACCCCTGTGTCACATGCAAGGGCAGTGGTGGGGCAGTATATGACCAAATATCTACAGCACAAGGTCTCGGTTACAAAAACATTATTTTAAGTTGGCTTGACACATACGTATGCACACACACACACACATTATTGATTGGGTTAAAAACTGAATTGGTAGGGGCACAATGCAATCACACTCTGCTCATTTGTAGCAAGAATACACACAGTCAGTACAACTTATAATGTACTTAGATACAGAGGAATTTCTCTTCCAGTGAAGGAGAAGGAGAACCCTGAACTGTCTCCCTGCATTGCCTTCTGTACATTTCACTTGCAGGTATGCTGAAGCTCTGTACTCAGAGAACCTCTGTTTTGTGAAAACAATGGCTTATCTGCAGTGTAACCCACTGACTGCAAAAGACTGGGTCCTAGGAAACGGAGGCAGATTGCTATACTCTTGCTCATATTGCGTAGGGGGTTGCAGTTTGCGATGTCTGCTCCTGACTGGGTAGGAATTGCAGATGTCCTGGTGTTTTTGTTACCTTGTCTCATTCACTTGTATCATGTAGCCCTTAGGTCTTATCTTTCAGACTGTAAGCTCCTTGGGGCATGTGCTGTAGGTTTGTACAGATAGCACAACGGGGCCCCAACCTGGTGTCATGGAGTATGGGGAAGTCAGGGCCCCCCACCTCCCACTTTCTGTGATTCACCGTGACTCTCAGCCAGCCAGTAAATCAGAAGGTTTATTAGATGACAGGAATACAGGCCAAAACAGAGCTTGCAGGTCCAGAAAACAGGGTCCCTCAGTTACATCCATCTTGGGGGATAGGAAGCCCAGCTCCTGGTGCTGGGCCTCCCTCTGTTTCCCAAGCCAGCTCAAAATTGAAGTCCTCTCCAGCCCCTCCTCTGGCCTTTGTCTGTTTCCCAGGCCAGAGGCCACCTGATCTCTTTGTACTCCAACACCTTCGGATGGCACCTTGCAGAGGAGGGACCCGGCCATCAGTTGCCAGGAGACAGAGTGTTGGCCATTCTCTGTGAAGACACAATCACACTGGCCCTCTAGGGCTCTGCAATAATCACACACCCTTATCCTACCACCTAGATACTTAAGAAATGTATAGGAGAAACTGAGGCACCCACACAGTATTTAGAGAAAACATTAAGAACATACCCTCTTTGTCACACCTGACTGTTGGTCACTACTGCAACAGAAATGTTAAATAATAAGTTGGGGTTGGGGTACTATGCATTGTGGGTGAAAGTAGCACCGTCTGCTCCAAAGCCATTGGTTTGGTGCAAATGCCTTAGTCCAGATTGTTTTTGACACTTTGTAGAAGAAACAGTTTTATAAGTCCCAGTTAGGAAACCTGTGATGTGAATAAAAATGATAAATGATCTACTCAGTCAGCACAGTGGAAAACCAGCCATTTAGAATGGGTAAAATTAATAAATGAAGCCCACAAAAAAATTGAGACACAGAGATTTGCCTATGATGACCCAGCAGGCCTGGAAATAGAACCTATGTTTTCTGGGTCCTGCTCCAGTGCTCTGTTTGCTAAGCCACACTGTCTGACAACCAGACCAGGGAATGGGAGATTAAAGCTTCTGGATTTTGTTGCCAGCTCTGCCACTAACTCACTGTCCATCCCTTGGGCAGGTTATGTATTCTCTGTGGTGTGTCTTCTCCTCACCCACCCCCACATCTGTAAATGTGAGACAATACACTGTCTCAGAGGTGCTTGCAATGCTTTGTGGAATGGTTGCAGACCCCGGGCTGTAAGTGTCTGTTGTCGTCATTTCAACATTTCAGAAATGAACTATTTCCTTTAGTGGGATTTAAGTTGTACTAAGAATCAGTTTGTCAGTCGAGTGAAATAAGGCCTTGTGCTCAATTCGATGGCATTTCTCTGTCTGTCTGTAAAGATAGCTCTCTTGAAAACCAACTCTGATCAATTCCAAAATTCCAGGGAACGTTCTAGAGCGACAAGGTGGGTGAGGTAATATCTTTTATTGGACCAACTTCTGTTGGTGAGTGAGACAAACTTGTGAGCTACACAAGGACTCCTCTTCTGGTGTGGGAAAGGTACCCAGAATGTCACAGCTAAGTACAAGATCGAACAGATAGTTTTAGCATAAGTAGTTAACACATATTCTAAGGTGGTGGTGTGCAAATGGGGAGCGCAAGAGGTTCTCTGTGAGGGGCACAAAGAAACTTTAATATCACTTTTCAGAGAAGACTTACTAGTGCCACCTTGCCACCCTTACTTCTGCGGTGCTGCTGGTGGCAGTACTGCCTTCAGAACCAGGTGGCTAGTTATGGCGACTGCTGACTGGGGCAATGTTCTTTGCAGAGCAGGATTTAAAACATATTCCCAGACAGGGCTCTATAGCAATACACAGATTCTGGAGCCATAAAAAGCACCAAGAAAAGATTCCAGGGATAGTCAGTATTGAGTGCACGGTTTATGTATATATTCCTAAAGGTTAGTTTGATCTTTTTCAAACAAAATGGATAAGTTGATTGTTGATGGCAATCGTAAATGTTGCAGTGTTTCTGATTACTCATCAGATGTTAACATTACTCCAATAAAAATTAAAGAAACTCAACAACCCACTGATATGGAGAGTAATGCAACTGAACTTGTATGTGAAACTTCAACAAGTATTAGTGTTGAAGTTGCTTTGAAAAGTTATATCAAAGAACCTTTAAGTTTTAACATAAGAAAATCTCAAGATAAATATATAAAACTGGGATTCTCATGGACTCTTGTCAATCATGAGCAATGACAACTATGTGTTTTGTGTTCTGAGGTATTAGCAAGTGACAGCATGAAATTGTCGAAGCACAGATAATACATTATGACTGTTACGCTTCTGCCAGGTGCAGCTGGAAGCAACCAGGGCCGGGTTCCATATCTGGGGGTTCCTCTTCAACATTACAACACAGAACAGGCTCAAGCCCTCACCCAGTAACCTGGGAAAATTTCCATTCCTCGGATCACCCTAGTAGCCCTACTCTGTACCTGTTCCAATTTGAATTCATCCTTCTTAAACACAGGAGACCAGAACTGCACACAGTATTCCAGATGTGGTCTCACCAGTGTCTTGTATGATGGTACTAACACCTTCTTATCTCTACTGGGAATACCTCACCTGATGTATCCCAAGACCATATTAGCTTTTTTTGTGGCTGCATTACATTGGCAGTTCACAGTCATCCTGTGGTCAACCAATACTCCAAGGTCCTTTTCCTCCTCTGTTACTTCCAATTGATCCATCATCAACTTGTAACTAAAATTCTTGTTATTAATCCCTAAATGCATGACTTTGTACTTTTCACTATTAAATTTCATCCTATTACTATTACTCCAGTTTACACGGTCATCCAGATCTTCCTGTATGATATCACAGTCCTTCTCTGTATTGGCAATACCTCCCAGCTTTGTGTGATCTGCAAACTTTATTAGCACACTCTTATTTTTTGTGCCGAGGTCAGTAATAAAAAGATTAAAATAAGATCGGTCCCAATCCGATCCCTGAGGAACTCCACTGGTAAACTCCCTCCAGCCTGACAGTTCACCTTCTAGAATGACCCATCGTAGTCTCCCCTTTAACCAGTTCCTTATGCATCTCAATCTTTCTTTGGAAGACTTAACTGAAATCCCATTTTCCAACAGGAAAAGTTTTGTTCAAACTTTTTCAGACAGTTCTAAATGTAGACTCCCCAGGGCAGGAAATGTGTCTGGAAAATGGCTAGTGCGTTTTGGGTGCTACTCACCACAACTTGGAAATACTGTTGGCAGTGAGCAGTATAGGACCTCTGAAACATAGTTGAGCAATTCAAGTTCTATCCAGTAGGGAGCAGTGGGGTATGCACACACTCATCAGTTCCTTACCTTATTCAAAGTATATTCATGGACCTTGTTTCTAACTTCAGACTCCTGCAGTTTCAGTCTGGCAAATGTTGCTTGGGGGAATTATCCTAGTGGGATTGGCTAAAAACCCTGGTTTGGCCAATTTCAGCTCTGCCCCCTGGGTCCAAGGGCTTCTCCATCCACACAGACATTCGCATCAGCAACCCCTAAACAGTTGCTCCCATTTTCTGTATTTCAGGCCTGGGAAGAGTCTGCTGAGAGAGTCTCTTTCCCCAACATTCAGTTTTTAGCAAGTGAGGTTTCCAAACTTCTGACCAAAGAAATCAAGAAGAAGCTAAACGGCAAACCTGCAGGTAATAGCGAGAGAGCCATAAGCTGGGATGTGCTCAATCCTGTGTGTTTTGTGATCCAAATTTAACCATCTGCTGTAATGTATTATGCTATGCATTTAAGGAAGGGTGGGGAAACAGGAATAGAAAATACTAAGACTGATCTTCAGCTGGTTTAAACTGGCATTGACTTCAATGGAGTGTCACTGATTTACACCAGCTGTGGCCCTGGCCCCATCTGGCTAAGTTAACTTGCTTTGAACTGTTTGCATTCTCAGTTTTCTGATCTACCTGGGGACGATTGTAATAACGCTTCACATTTTATTTCTTAAATGTTTGTTCTTAAAAATAAAAACCAAAGATCATAAGCCTTGTGTTGCTTTCCCAGTGACCACTGTAAATTCCTTAACTATTTGGTTGGCAGCGCTTATGAACTATGCTGGTATTGCCAGGGCTGTTTGTAAACTCCACAAACCAACTAATTTGCATTACCTAACTGCTCACTTGGTGCCCCATCCAAAGCCTATTAAAGTCCCTCCACTGACATCAGTGGGCTTTGGATCAGGCCCTTAGTTAATGTAGCTTTGGTAGTTTTAAGAGTTGCTCAGTACAATGTTGTCAGCTTCCTTAATGGAACTGAAGGTCTACCGTTGTGATGATAGAGGACGCTCGGCTGGCCGTGGGGCAGTTGCTGCAGCTGAAAGGAGAAGAGGAAGATGGCTGCGTGCTTCTGAGATCAGTGTACCTCCTCTCACAGACTGACTTGGTAAGAGAAAGCAAAAGTGCACCTTCTCCCTGTAAAGGGCTGGGAGCTAGAGGAATGAGGCAGCCGCTCCAGTAACAGAACCCCCAGTTTTCAGTAAGCGAGTATTGCCTCCGAGGCTTTATCCTTGAGTATTAATGTGCAGAGTTTATACCAAAACATTATTCCCCAAGCATAAAATCAGAGTTAAGATGCCCAGTGTGGGTTACAAACTGGCCTTTAGCGAAAAGACAGGGGAGCTCTGCCTGCCTGCCAGCTGTTTTTGTTCAGTTCTCCTAAATCGGCTTCAGTCCTGCTTTATTATTCCAAGCTATACATCTAGGAGAGATCTGAGCAGGGAATCAGCTGCTGACGTGCTTGGAATCTGCACCCTTTTACCCTGAAGAATCCTAAAGCACTTTGCAAGCTGTCTACATACAGCAGCACTGGAAGGCAGCCACCTCTGGAGTGGAGGATGGCCACGGCAGCAGCAGCACTGCACGATGGCAGAGGAGGGAGAAAATCTGGCCCAGGGTTCCACTGCAAACCCTGTTTCCTCTGAAAAGAGCCATGTGACAGTTGCTGTCCATGCAGCACAGACAGGTGTCTTTTCATCCATATATATGAAACTACATCTTACACACAGCTGTTTAAAGAACATTATCTACTTGAATGAGAGAGGCCCTTTAGACTGATTTATTGGTAGCAACACAATGTGATAGTTGCAGTGAGATTTGTGCTCTTCATAAAGTTTAAAAGTTTGCTATTTCATATAGCACAAGAAATGTCTCTAAGCTTTGTACACTACCCATCCCCGCCTCTGTTTAGCTTGTTTCTGATCACTTCCCTGTAAGCCCAAGCAGCCACACTGTTACTTCCTCATTCCTGTGGCTGATTAGTTAGTACAAGGCCTTGCTGGAGAAGGGAGGAAATTAATTCATTAGTGCCAGAAAAGTCAAGTCTCTTGGAAAGGTTGCCTCTTACTTTTAATCATGCTCTTTCTAAAATGTATGTGCAATGACTCAGCAGGCTGCAAACATGCAGTCATCACAACCCTCTGCTGAACTGTATACTTGCCGCTCCCAGCTTAGCACTGCAGATCTCAGTTGCTGTAGCCTTCTTCCCAGTGGCTAAAGATGACACAGACACGGATATGGGCTGCGGATTGGATCCCTTGCATGACTCACGACCACTACTGACTTCTTAGTGCAGGACTATTTCAGGTGTCTGTATAGCAGGGGTTCTCAGACTGGGGGTCAGGACCCCTCAGGGGGTCATGAAATTATTACATGGGGGGTGGCAAGCTGTCAGCCTCCACCCCAAACCCCGCTTTGCCTTCAGCATTTATAATGGTGTTAAATATATTTTAAAGTATTTTTAATTTATAAGGGGGGTTGCACTCAGAGCCTTGCTATGTGAAAAGGGCCACCAATACAAAAGTTTGAGAACCCTCCTGCTGCCCCCTACCAGGTACTGCCCCGCTACATGACCTTGTCACTATGCTGCACACTGTCTAGACTTTTGAGGGACAGCAGGGATAGGATGCAGGAGTCCCGAGACTGCAGGGTGAATGGATAGATAGATACTCAGGGAGAAGTACAATAGTCACTGTGTGTGACATTGTTTTTTGAATTTAGGGGACGCTGTGGAACATCATCAAATCCGGCCTCCCAGTCGCTCTGATGCAATGCCTGTATCTTTTCTTCACCTTTCCTTTGGGGAAAGCCAGTGATGAAGGGACAAAGGAGGAGGATGAGCAAGTTAAGGAGATGTTTGTTCAGGTAAGGGAGCCCCTCTTGTGATCCTTAGTTTTGAACCCTCATGGACCCTGGAAGAGGGATGGATGCTGATGCTCACTCAGACTTCGGGATGGAGTTAGAATCAGTGGCAGTTTATCATGCTAAGCAGGATGTGCTGTTCTTTCGAATACTAGCTTAAAACTCTTCTGTCCAAAAGTTTCAGTTTTCCCATGTTTTGAATCAGCTGGAAACTAACATTTTTCTTTCGCATCGACATTTTGACTTAAAATGTCAGTTTGCTTTGTTTTTTAAAAGGAATGTGACATTTTACGTTGAAACAAAAATGTGTTTCTACATATTGGCTCAAAATGAGTCTTCATGATGACATTTCTCATAGGAAAATCCAAACTTTTCCATCAGAATTGACCCATTCCTGGGGAAAATGTTGTTTTGGCTTAAGCCAATATTCTCCTGGGGAAATGTGCTGCACAAGAAGCTCTGAGCAGCTCTCTGTCAGAGCCTGCTTGTTAAGTTACATGAGTTTCCTAAAAAACCATGTTTGCAGAGTTGTAGCTGTGGTGGTCCTAGGAAATGAGAGAGACAAGATGGGTGAGCTAATATCTTTATTTGGACCAACTTCTGTTGGTGGAAGAGACAGAGACAAGCTTTGAGCTCCTAGAGCTTGTCCCTATCTCATCCACCAAAAGGAATTGGTCCAATAACAGATATTACCTCACCCATCTTGTCTCTCATTTCCTGAAAAAAGATGCTGTTTTAGATTTGCCTTTGACTGTAGTGATGTAAGTGTACTGTTGGCTGTCCCAGAACTCAGCAGGCTGCATGGCTGTACCAGGAAACCCATGGGAACTATAGTCTAGGCATTTGGGGAGCGGGGAATGAAATCCAACAGCTGTTGAGCAGCATGTGAGTAGCTTTGATCTGGTGGGAGTCCCGGACTGGAAATCACACCTGCAGGAGTTATTGGTTGCCTGAACTTACTAAGGTGGTGAAAGAGGGAGTAGAGAAGAAGCAAGGATTCCTGAACAGCCAATTCAGTCCTTTTGAAAACACCATGGGACTTAATAGAGAATGGTAACTTTCCAAAGAATTTTAAGCCATTCTACAGAATTCCAGAACAAGGGCTATTGTTCTCTGACATTTAGAAAGGGGTGGCTCTCTGGGGGGGGGGACAATCAGGGGACAAGGAAGGGGGGATTGGACGGGTTGGTTGTCTGAGGGGGGCAATCAGGGGGCGGGAAGTGCGTGGTGGTCGGATAGGGAGCAGGGCCTTCCCTACCCAGCCCTCCGCACAATTTTGAAGCCCCGTGTGGCCCTCAGGCCAAAAGGTTTGCCCACCCCTGCCTTATACGCTTCCCAGAATTCTGCATTTAATTTGCGTTGCAACTGATTTTCTTTTCCAGACAATGCTCAACTTGTACAGGGAGGAACAAGGTTTAGAGGAACTTCTGTCAGCTGCCGAACTTCAGTCTCTAATTATAGCAACTGCCTCCCTCTGGGACCAATGCAACCTTTCATGGAAAGCACCCACAGGCCGTGTGCTTCGGACAATTTCAAAGGCTCAGACCAAAACTGCCATCATGTACTTACAAGGTTTGGTTTTTCCTGAGCGCCTGTGGAATTAATTGCTCCAAGAAAAATCGCACTTGGCTAGGTTTCATTTCTACATTCCCACAAGAGTCAATCACTTTGCAAATGCATGAACTTCTAGTCTAGAGCTCAATTTAGTGCTGGTGGCAGCCTGGAAACTAAAGTCCTCTAATTATGCATAGAACTGAAATTTACAGGCAGCAGCATGTCATGTCCAGTCCCACTTCCACCAAAGGTACCCAAGCCAAGAGATACATTAAAGAGTTACACGTCACATGATCCCAGAGCCAATTTGCATCTCTGGGGTTCCTCAGCATTCTAAATATTGCTTCCCTGATATCTGTATGGCACTTTGCTGAACTTTTGTCAGCTGCAGTGCCCAGTGCATTGGGGAATCCAGATTGGTTGCCAGTGGTAGTTTGGCTTCTTCCTAGACAGAATCTTCCATTACATTAGGGGTGTTTTCATCTTTAAAAAAATGCAAAGATTACTTATCTCCTCCCTGCAAAAGAAAAAAATAATCGGGATAATTTATAATTATCATCCTGCCATCAGAACCTTCCTCAGAGGGTGTAAATGTGTTTTATTTTTTATACAAAAGTGCGCAAACATGGTTTCTTCATTCACACCACTTGTGACATCAGGCCTTGTGAAGTAAGAGGTAGTCCTGACAACATGGCCACACTTGAAGGTGGGCTACTGGACTAAATGGAAAAGACCAGTCAACAGTGGTAGCTTCAGAGCAAAATGTATCCTCCTCCTCATTGTATAAAACTATTAATCTCTATCTGAGTATATGTGATCATCTTAATACAAGATAATCTAATTATCCATCATCCATTTACCATGGATCAAAAGGGCTGGACTCACGGTATGTAAATTTCACTGGGAGCAGATTTATGTTCATGAAGCTGCTTGTGTTTCTGTGGTTCAAACACAGAAATGTAATGGGAGTTGAGGAAGGAAATTTTTTTTTAAATTTTTTTTTACTCTAGTCTCTAAAGCCAGCAATGTATTCCTGTATTCTGTCCCCCAACCCACCATGTACCCCAAATCTCTTCTCCAGACAGAAGGAAATTGACTGCCCCGTTTGATAGGGAAATGTAATTTCAAGCACGTTGTTATGTTTTGTCTGTGATTTTGCAGTTGTTTGTAACATCAGGCTGTCAATACTATGTGCCATCTTTTATTCACAGCTGCGGACTGCATTAAGATAGCCATTCAGAATCTATTCAAGTTGGCTGACACCTTGCCGGCTTCCGACATGTGTGAGGCAGTTAGCATCATCCTGTGTTTTGTGAAGGATTCCTATCCTATCTCCTCAGCTTTGCTTTTGGAGTTTGAAAATAATGATGGATACCAGCTCCTGGCAAAAATTTTACTTAGGTGAGTATGGAGTTTTTACGCGGTTTCTAGGAGATGGTAAAGCATGTGTCTAATTAAATATAATTTTCAGAGGTGATGATGTCTTGTTTTAAAATTTCAATTGCATTTTACAAAGATCCAGGTAACGTGGTAGGCAGGTGAAGCGCTGAGCTGCTGGTAGCAAAGGGGCACATTTAGCAAACCACTAACACCACCACATTGCTGTTTAACGAGCAGAACCACAGCGCAACTTCTCCCATTGAAACCACAAGAGGAAGTGCCAATTGAAGAAGTTAATCTAAAGGTAGGTTAGGGAATTATCTAAACTGAGACGCAGACCAGATTTTGTTCGTCAAACACTAGTATACGGATAATATCAAGAGAGACCTCAACCAGACCCACTTTGCTCAGAAAGGTTCCCCTAGTCGTGAAGTCTTTATCCAGAGGAAGCATTTCACCTGATGGAGAGATCTCTAAGTAAAATGGTAAATCCAGTGTGCATGTCCAGGATTAATATGCTCACATCTGGACAAGACTCACGGGTTACCCTAGGTAGAGCTGGGCAACATTTTTTGACCAAAACTCTTTTTGGTGAAAAATGCAGATTTGGCAACACTAAAACATTTCATGAAACGTTGATTTTGCCAAATTGTTTCAGTAAGGATAAAACCTTTTTAAAAAAATCTGAAAAAAATGTAAATGTCATCAACATTTATGATACATTTTGATTTTTCAGTTCAAGATAAATTTTTCTCTTTTTTAGAATTTAAAAATGTAAAAAAAGGCTCAAAATTGAAACAAAGTGTTTTGTTTCACATTGAAAGAAATGTTTATTTCAGCCCGAAACATTTTTTTAAAAGGGGATCCAGGGATATTGCTCAAAAAAATAAAAAATAAGTTGCTTCAGAATTTCCACAAAACCAAAAAAATCCATCATTTGCCCACCTCTGGTCAAAACACAAAGCAGTTTTGTCTGATATTCCCACTATTATTACACTCTTTATTAACTACATCAACTGCCAGTGGAATAACCATGAACCCGTTTCCCCAAAAGCATTGAGCAGTCTTGTTTGGACAGTCATAGTCCTCAAGTTAAGAGGGTCCCTCCAGACTTTACCATCCAGCATAGTTTCCACCACAGCTGCCAGCCTCTCCTGCTTCCCTCCTGGCCCGCGCGCTAGTGAAGGCCTTGTCTGCACCAGAAATACAGCTATTCCAGGTAACCCTCCAGAAGAGTTCTGGTGCTATAACTTGTACCAGTTCCCCAAATGAAATAACTATGTCTACAGTAGGGCTTTTGCCAACCTAGCTATGTTGGTTAGGGGGATAATTTTTTCACCTTCTTAATTGACTGAGCTCTACCAGCAGAAAAGGACAGACTAGCCCTGAGAGGCAGAAGAACCTGCATTTTATAGGGCTCCAGACCAGGGGTCTCCAAACTTCATGAGACGAGGGCCATATTAGATTTTTGAAGGGGCTTCATGGGCCGAAGCGACTGTGGAAAAAATTCAATGTATGCAAATATATGCAAAATCCCCCCTTTGCTCCTCTAGCCGCTGCCACGCCCCTCCTTTGCTCCTCTGGCCACTACCGCGGGGACACTCATCCCTCTGCATATGGGGCCACCGGCAGCAGCTTGCGGCAGGGAGGGGCGACGCTGGCTTCTCCACGTGCCTGCTTGGCTTGCCTGCTCAGCTGGAAGGCTGGACAAATCAAAGCCATGGGCCGGATCTGGTCCCCGGGCCATAGTTTGGAGATCCCTGCTCCAGACTTCTTCCCTTCCCAGCATGCTTTACCAAACCGGATTGACAGGCAGGCCTCCCAGCCTTTCCCCACTCTTTCAGTGAGCGAGCTTCCAGTATGCTGATATCCCGAATTTGTTTGGTAGGTAAAGACAAATCTTCCAGGTCCTGTTTCTCGCTTTTTTCTCTTAAAACCAGGCACCATTGTCATGCTGTTTGGACTGGTTCACAACCTCAAAGCAACAAAGAATCCTGTGGCACCTTAAAGACTAACAAAAGTATTGAAGCATAAGCTTTCGTGGGCTAACGAAGTGGTTATTAGCCCATGGAAGCTTATGCTTCAATACTTTTGTTAGTCTTTAAGGTGCCACAGGACTCTTTGTCACTTCTGCAGATCCAGACTAACATGGCTACCCCTCTGATTTTTGACCTCAAAGCAGACTGTCAAAAACAGGTTGACACTTCAAACCACTGGTGTGTCTTGTAGTTAGATTTCACCAAGCCAGTAACAAACGTGAACTCCTGGATACTGCAACAGTCTCACCACAGAGTAACAGACAGTCCCCCGAGACTCTCCAGTCTGTCTTGCCATGCAGGCAAGCTGGACTTAGTGACAAATAGTCATGTACACCAAAAATCACTCAATATTCAGTTTGCTTCCAGTCCCAAGAGACCAGTCACTTGCCCCACATCAGTTGGTACCCTAGATCTTACACCAAAGACAACACTTGTATTCAATCTATAATAAACTATCTAAAGGTTTATTAGTTAGGAAAAGAGAGTTATTTGCAGATTAAAGCAAGCAAATGTACTGTGACGGGGGTCCCAGTGGGAGCCAGCTGAGGTCACTCAATTAGGATGAACTGCAAAGAATGGGGCAGACAGTCCCCCAAAAGCCTGTGGATATTCCAATATTTAGATTTTAGATATTTAGATTTACCAAGTCAGCATAAAACAGCTTCTTTATTACTCAGAAGTCCAAACAACACAGTTCCCTTAAAGTGATCCAGCCTTAGGCCTCCATCCAAGTACCTAAGGCAAATTTGATTTCTGAAAATCCTATTTCATCATATAAAAGAAAAGGGATTGGACACATTACTTCCCAGGTTACTGAATATTTCAGATCTCACCCAATTACACGCTACAGCCAATTATTAACTAAACTAAAAGATCAATATACGTACAGACATGAGTTCAATTTGTTGACGTTCAGATTCATAGCAAAGATGGTGAGCTTTGTAGTTGCAAAGAGTTCTTTCAGAAATAGTTCATAAGTTATATTCCAATGTCCACATATCATATTCAGGGTGTACCAGCATAACTGGGACCTCAGTCTTGCGACTCAACTTCCCCTGTTGAAACTTAAGCAGATCTGAGATGACAGAATCAGGACCCAAGGATCTTTTATACAATTGTATGTTCTCTTTGACAAGTTGGCATTCCTCAGGGAACAAAAGAAATTTAGGGTGACTTAGTTAAACGAATTAACATAAAGCAATTGGCTTGTTCCTCCACCATTCGCAGATGATTTGTTATACATTTCAAAGAGAGATGAATACAGAGAAATCCTGTGTTTACAATTCATTTAAATGCTAGGATGTTCTTTTGATCTCTGAATTATCAGAATACAGCATAGACAGGGACTGTTAATTACATTGCAGACCCTACTCATATATATGTAAATACACAAAAACACAACCATTACCTCCCCACATGTCTTTAAGGTCGAATTTGAGTTATTTATTTTGTAGGATGTTTAATCCTTTCTAACCATGCATCACAGATACACACAAATGAATTGCAATCTAAATCCTAGGAGTGACAGTGTTCTGGTGATCTGTCAATTCAAAGAGCTTCTCAGGGGAGATCCAGGAAGTAATCCTGGGGATCTCTGGCTTCAGTTTGCTGTCTCTGACCCTGGGAGGTTTCAAACAACAAATTTGCCTGTGTGTCTGTTTTTATTTCCTTCATTCAGCCCCCAAGTCCATAGGACGAGCTTCCTAACATTTCCAAGGGACGATAGGACCATTAACCAATCCTTTGTATTGCGATATTTCTTAAGGCATGGTTACACTTACAGGATTATAGTGCTTTTGGTTATAGAGGTCCACCTATACAGCAATAGGTATAGCGCTATCGCATGTCCACACTTAGACATGCCAGTGGTATAGCATGGCCACATTTGCGGCACTTCAGGCAGCATTAAGAGCAGCGCATTAGGGCAGGTATCCCACAGAGCACCTCTTCCCGATCTGGTGCAATGCCTTGTGGTAAGGGGGCGTCGCTTGCGGGGCATTCTGCATCCTGTTCCAACTCCACGTGATGCTTCACGTCATATCCCAGCAATCCCTGTGTTTCCGTCCACCTCAGGCACCATCTTTCAATGGTTTCAGCAAAGCGTGTTCCATCGTCCATTTTCGTGTGCCGCAATGAATCTCGCACTGCTGAGGAACATGCTGACGACTGTCGCCAGCACATCTCAGTGTGCAGTGGAGTTAATCCTTGACTTGCAAGGTGACAGTGATGGGTCTGAAGACGAATCGAGGCGGTGAACGCATTTGATATGAAACTTCTTGTCTCATTAACGGACATGCTCATGGCCGTGGAACGCCGCTTCTGGGCACGGGAAACGAGCACTGACTGGTAGGATCGCATTGTCATGCAAGTCTGGGACGACGAGCAGTGGCTGCAAAACTTTTGCATGAGAAAAGCCACTTTCATGGGACTGTGTGCTGAACTCACCCCCGCCCTGCGGCGCAAGGACACCAGATTGAGAGCTGCCCTCACGGTGGAGAAGTGCGTGGCTATTGCAATCTGAAAGCTGGCCACCCCAGACAGCTACCGATGGGTGGCCAACCACTTTGGAGTGGGAAAGTCGACCATTGGAATCGTGTTGATGCAAGTGTGCAGGGCCATTAATCGCATCTTGCTACAAAAAATCGTGACTCTTGGTAATGTGCTGGCTTTGAAGAAATGGGTTTCCCTAACTGTGGAGGGGCGATAGATGGGACCCATATACCTATTCTGGTGCCTGACCACCTAGCAGACGAGTATGTTAACCGAAAGGGGTAGTTCTCCATGGTTCTCCAGGCACTTGTGGATCACCATGGGCGTTTTACTGACATTAACGCAGGCTGGTCTGGAAAGGTGCATGACGCACGCATCTTCCACAACACCGACCTGTTCAAGAAGATGCAAGTCGGGACTTTTTTCTCAGACTAGAGGATCCCCGGGTGGGGGGAAGTCGAAATGCCCATCGTGATTCTTGGCGACCCCGCTTACCCTTTAATGCCCTGGCTCATGAAACTGTACACAGGGAACCTGGACAGCAGCCAGGAAAGGTTCAGCTACAGGCTTAGCCAGTGTCGAATGACTGTGGAGTGTGCTTTTGGGCATCTCAAAGCGCGCTGGCGCTGTCTTTATGGGAAGCTAGACTTGGCTGAGGGAAGTATCTCTGCGGTTATTTCCTCATGCTGTGCCCTACATAATCTTTGTGAGCGGAAGGGCGAAGGCTTCACTCAGGCATGGTCCTCGGAGGTTCAATACCTGGAGGCCACATATGCACAGCTAGAGAGCAGGGCTCTTAGAGGGGCTCAGCGCGAGGCTGTAAGGATCAGGGATGCCTTGAGGGAGCATTTTAAGGCTGAAAGCCAGTTCTAATGGGAAGTGCAGAGGGAGGGAGGGTGCATCCTTTTAATAGGAAAAGACATTTGGTTTTCTGTAGCCATTAATAATCTATGTACACTGAATAAAGAAACCCATTTATTAAAAAGACAATTTATTTATTCAACAGCTACTTCAGTTGCTGAAAGAAAAGGTTATGAGGAATGTGTGGGGGAAGCGGGGGGAGGTGCAATTGGGGTGGGATGGAGTCAGTCAGAAATTGGAATATGTCCGGATCTCATACTCTCCAATGCCCTCTGAGTGGCCATGTCCTCCGAACCTCATTTCTGGAGGGCAATAAGGCATGTTATTAGGGATTGAGTGCAGTGGATAAGGGTCCTGGGTCTGGGGGTTGGTCGGTGAAGACAGTGGGGTTGGAGGCAACTGTGGGTGGTAATAACCAGGTAGCTGATGATAGTGTCCCGGAGGGGACAGAGGGCCAGAAGGGGAAGGGTTTTGGGGCAACTGATAAAGGGGGCAGCGAGTGTGGTGCTTCTCCTCCTGAATGGTGGCAATCCGCTGCATAGTCTCTAATTGAAGCTGCAGTAATGAGAACAGCTTATCGGTGGTTTCCCACCAGTGAATTGCATTCTCCTGGCGTGCCTTCTCCCTCAACTTGCTCTCGTTCTCCCTCCACTTCTGTGCAATTCGATTCTCAGTTACAGACTATTGCACTACTTACTGTACTAGATCCTCTTTGCTCTTTCGTGGCCTCTTCCTCAGTCGCCTCAGCCTGTCAGCTGTTGATGACAGCAATGGCACAGGGCTCAAGGTCAATCCTACACAGGAAAAATGAAACATTTAACAGAGGCACCCTTTTAAACAGCAGACATGCCGATGATTCCCCCGCATTCCTCGTTTGCCTGTCCCACAGAGAGAACACAGACAACAACGGAGCCCCTGCCATGGTGAGTCCTCCCCAGATGCAGGGGCAATGATTGTTTCCCTGCCGTGCTGTGCTATGGCTGGGGGAGAGTGCAGGGAAGTGGCGGGAACCCTACTCTGAACACTGTCCCAACATTCTCCATAGGTGTTTGTCCTGGAAGATATCTCGCTGCTGCGGGTGACCGAGGAAGAAAGGGAGGGCATTCTGATGAGATGCGGCTTCCGCCCAGGGCCATATGCAGCTTGCCTCTGTGCAGCAATGCTCCCCCCACCCCTCGTAGCACGGTGGCAGGGACTAGTGACCGTGACCGGGATGGGGACCACGCTGGCTCTCCCGAGAAATCTGCGCAGGCGCATTGCAAGTGCTCTTATTGAGACCTTTGAAGAGATAACTGATGATGATTACCGCGATGTGATAGACTAAATCAACGCACTATTGTACATGTAGGCAAGCATGCAAGCATCCCTTTCCACCCTCGCCTAAGCTACCCGCCTTCCCAGTAGAAAAGCAGCTTTACCTCCGCAATCTGCTGCTGCCCTGCCCCCCGCAACCGCCAGAGGCTGCGGCTCGCTGCCCTCCTCCTGGCTTGAGAAGAGATCCTGGCTGCATGCGTCCTGGGACTCCTCCATGCCCTGGGTTGCTGCCGCCTCTGCCTCCTCCTCTTAGTCCTCCTCTGCCCCCCCCCCGCTTCACTGGTGGGCTGGGAAGTGTCCGTGGTGATCGATGGAGTGCACGTAGGATCACCACCAAGTATTGCATGCAGCTCCTTATAAAGTCTTCAAGTCACTGGGGCTGCCCCAGAGCGGTCGTTTGCCTTGCGGGCTTTGCGATATGCATTCCTAAGCTCCTTGACTTTTACCCGGCACTGCAGAGTGTCCCGCTCATGGCCTCTTTCCATCATGGCCCGTGATATCTGGCCATGTGTATCATAGTTTCTGCGGCTAGACCTCAGCTGAGACTGAACAGCGTCTTCCCCCCAACAACTGATGAGGTCAAGCACCTCGCTATTGCTCCTCGTTGGGAATTGCCTATTGTGAGGAGGCATGGCGCGTGGAGTCATGGCGAAGCAAAACGGTCACCTGCAAAGATTCCTTGAAGAGCACTCCACACCTGGCTGGAGAAAACAGGAAGAGGACTTTTCAAATTTCCCTGGAAATTTAAAGGGCGGGTCTGACGTGTGGTCACCTGAGGACAGGACAAAAGAGTTTGCAAGTGATGACCAGAGTGGCTCGAACGGGAATTATGGAACAGGCTGGAGGCCAATTAATGCACAGTGGGTATCCACATTCCCGCTGTAGCGCTACAGCAGCAGAGTTACAGCCCTTATTCCCCGTGAGGAGGTGGATTACCAGGAGCGCTATAACTCCGAGGTTATAGCGCTCTACGTGCCTCATCAGTGTGGACAGGTAGTGAGTTATAGCGCTCCTGGCAGCTTTATAACGCTCTAAAGTGCCAGTGTAACCAAGGCCTTAATGACCTATCTGATTTTGATAGTTCTTTTGGACAGGTAGGGGGAAACACTCTTCCCATCTGACTTCACAAATGTAGAGCAAACATTTTCAACGTTATAAAGCAAAACAAACATATTTCCTTACAGCATGGCATACAGACATTACGAATAAGATTAATACGTGCAGCCACTTATGAATGTTCCATAGAATCTAAACACTAAATACAATCTTATAAAACCAATACCTGTTTTGCGCAACACTAATACATAAGTGACCTGGTCTGGTCTCCAGCTATGAGTCTGTCTGTTCTTAGCTAATGCCTGCAGCGTTGGCAAGAGCTGCCACCTTGCCTGCCAGTGTCACAACCAGCTCCCCGTCACTCCCAGTGAAAACCCTAGAGGGGGAAAAGATGATCTTTTATTCCCTGGGGCTTTTCTAATTCCTAATGATAGCTTGTTCTGGCACACACCTGTGCACAAATAGGTTTGAGAAGAAAGATTGCACTAGTCCCAGTCATAAGAGCACTGGACGTAAGGACATTATACATGGCTGACTGCTTTTCACCACTCCCTCGTTCTCTCTTTGATCTAAGCTACTGCAAATCTGGGAGATGTTTGGAACCAGCCTATGGCTTAACAGAGACTTCAATGCACTAGCCATGTGTCTAATACCATATAGATAGCACTCATCTCAGATTAAATAATGTCTTCCCCTTCCAGTGGGTCCATGGGTCTATAAATCTCAGGCAGTTCTGTATAAAGAATTATATGTGTTCATAGTTTGTATTTTGCTAATTGTGTTTCTTTATTTTATTTTTAAGTACAGGGCTAGCATTCTCAGTCAGATCTCTAGAGCTGCCTGAAATATTCTGAATTTGGATTTTTTATTAAATTATAAATTTGTTAATTTTGACCCAAAAAATTGGGATATGTTTTTTGTGAGAAATTTCCCTTTTTCCAGCTAGTGCTGTGGATCGCACTTCTAGTGGTACATGTAATGGGACTTAATTTCAGCATTGGCTAGTCTCCTCTTCTGCAGTCGCTTATTGACCTCAGGCTTTAATTATCTGGTTCAGTTTGTAGTTCTTCCCCTGATCCAACTGTGGAGTTAGTCAGCCAGTCAGATTGTCTGGAGAGCAATTTGGTTCTATCAGTTATCCAATCAGTGCAACAGAAAGCATAACAGATTATTGTGGTGGAGGGATCTGGGGGAGGTAGAAAAGTGAGAAATTGTTACTTCAGTATCTGGTGTCCCTGTAGAATGTGTTCACGAAAGGATCTGGTTACTGTAACTGTTACTGAGCCACAAGCATATGACTACCTACGCCGGTCTTTGTTTTTAGGTGGGATGGATCTCCAAACAGTGAAGGAGACCACCATGTCGAAGAGGTGCTGGATATATTGACTTGCCTCACAGTCTGTGGGAAAACTGAACTGAAAGTTTCTGGCAACATTACGCATCCTCAGCTACCGCACTTTGATTTTGAACAGACACAATCCTCCGGTACAGTATATACAAGTACACATGTTAGTGTGGGCTTAGCATGGGAAAAGAAATCATTATGCACAGCATGTGTATGACCGAGAAGAAAATGTACATGACCCCATATGTGTACCTGCAATGCTAAGGTGGAGAATTTAAACATGCAAATTAGGAAATTCCAAAGTTAACTAAGGTTACATCTACATTGTGACCAGGGGTATAAGTGGCAGCTCATGTCTGGTTTAATGGCAGCTACTTTGCTAAAAATAGAAGTGAGAACTGTGTGATGTGAGATTCAACGTGGGTTGCACAGGCCTGCCTGACACCCCCGGGAGTACGTACATGCTTATGCAGCCGGTGGTGCGGCCCAGGCACAGCAGCCTCACTTTTATTTTTAGCAAGCTAACGAACATACAGCGAGTGTGGGTACATCTACACAAGCTGCCATTCACACTTCCAGCTGAATGTTCAAAATCATTTACAGTGTTTCTTTAAAAAAAAAAATCACAAACTGTGCTTATCCAAAATTTTGTTTTCATTTTACAATGAGAAATGTAAAAACCCCAAATTATTGTATCAGCATAGTCAGAGAGTGGGACAGTTTAAGAAAATCACTTTTGTAAACTTTCTTATTTCTAAGACTTAACCATACTGCCACAAGGCATCCCAGGGGGCACTTATGCAGATGTGTAAGTGTATGCAAGATGGGGGGCTTAAAAGGATACATGGAAAATTTGATGAAAACTTAGCAAACCAACACTTTTTCATAAAAAATGCTGCCATTGTAAGAAAGCGTAGCTTTGCAATGAGAATTTTCCATTCAAAATATTTCTGTTGTCTCCGCTTTTTACCTTTCTGATTAGTAATTTGGTACTGCCTGTGGACCACCCACGATTGCACCACCCACAGAGTCTCTGATCTGAACAGCTTACAGTCTAAACAGACAAGACAGGCCCAGAGTGGAGGAAGGGGTAGAACCTACAGAGGGATCAGCGAGATGGTTTCCCAGCACCATGCTGGCATGACAATTTTTGTTTTCGTTTACATTTTGTGGAGTGGGGTTTGGTTGGGAGGGGACTAGCTAAGCCAAGAGACCAGGGGAAGGAGGGAATGGGGCAGGGCAAGGGAAAAGAGGCTATGGAGGGCAGGTGGAGTGAAGCCGAGGTGCAGAGACTGGGAATTAGAAGGCAGGAGGGGCCAGGAGCAAACAGCAAGTCAGCATGGGACAGAGAATGTCTGGAGTCAGACCTGTAGAAAACACTCTCATTGCTTTGGTTGTGCCTGCCAGTCCTTTCTGCGGTACTCACTGAGGCTGCTCTTGTGCCTGCGCCTTCCAACTTCAGTTTCTCTGGCCCCTGGGGCTGGCTCCTCCCTAGAAATTTTTCTTCCCCAAGCCCACGTGGCTCAGGGGAGTTGGGCACTGTATAAAGTTATAATGAGGGCCACCCTTGCCCAGTTCTGGGTCATGAGGATGATCAGGAGAGTGGTGTTCCCATGTTTCTCCTGTGCCCCTATGATCCAATACTTGCTGAAATTGGAGCTGACAAGTGCTCTTAGATATACCTTAATAGTGCATATAGGGCATCTCTATTGGGCCTCTGATAAGGGTGGTTAAAATGATCTGGCTTGATTTCTGTTTCTCAGGAATGACAGTGAAAAACCTTCAGGCTTTTCAGGTGTTGCAGTCCATCTTCCAGAAAACCAGCAACTTGCACCTCTGTAGGAGAATCTTACTGGCTATAAAAACCATGTGGGCCTGGGACATAATGAACTTCTTCCTCCTGGAATGGACACTACAGCCCATCTCCCAGTTCACTGACATCATCCCCCTCAAACCGCACCTGGTTCAGATACAGTTCTTCCAGCTGGTGGAATCAGTGGTGCTAGAACTGTCGTACATCCCCCATGAAATCCTGAAGAAGGTTGAGTGTTTGATAAAGGAGAACTTGGTGCCATTCTGCACCATAGCAGCTCTGCGGTGCCTTCACAGCATCACCAAGAGGGACTTGCTCTTCACTGACATATTCAGAGACTCGGGCCTCTTGGGCCAGCTGCTGACTCAACTGAGGAAGCAAGCCAAGATCCTGAGGAAGAAAGGTACAGCTTGTTTCATTGGCAATGAGTGTGGGGTAGGCAGAGTTGTAGGAAAGAGATCTATACTGAGCATGTAGAGAGGCCAGTGTTACGTGCCAAGGTGCTAGAGTTTGTATGGAAGCTGCCTGGCCCTGGCTTAAATTCTTGAGTTGTTGATGTCACACCAAACTAGTTCCCTCCTGAAGTCTGACTTTCTCCAGTTCCACTCATCATATGGTGCAGCTTATGGGCTATGCATCAACCACAAGGACTTCGCCTGTCTCAGCAGTTTTGTCTCTAGTGGCAGCCATTAAAAAGAGGGTCCAAATTACCAAAATTAGTGTCTCGCTTTGGGTTCCTTGGGAGCCCAACTTGAGGGCCAGGGTTTGACTTTCACAGGTGCTGACTATTCTTGTTTCCACTTAAAGTCGCTGGGTGCTGTAACATGCTGCCCCTCTGGAAATCAGGCTCAAGTTACCTCATCATGGGCGCTGGGGCACCCATGGCCACTCCCAGAGTCTCTTCCCAGGCACAGTTTTATTTTCTAAACAGAGAGGAAAACAACACGGGCATGGCCTTTGTTCCCTGGGGGTTTTCCCTGTGCCTCTCTCAGTCCTTCCTGCTTACGGGCTCCGGCTGTACTCTGTTGACTGGGCACTGCCTTGCAGGGCTCTACCCCAGAGGCCCTTTTCCTCACTGCCCCTCTTCCCAGGGGACTGTGGCAGTCTAAGGGAACTTACCGCTGTTCCTGCTCCCCCTTCCTTACTGATAGCCTGGTTTCTGATAGCTCCCGGTGCTTTTATAGCCCCTCTTAATTGGCCAAACTGGGAGCATCTGTTCTAGACAGGGGAACCAGACTGGCTTCATTTAAAGGGCCAATCACCCTGTGCCTGGCACCCCAAAAGTGAGGTATCCTTAATGAGAGGCTGCAAGCTCTAACTGTACTATCGAAGGCAGAAAACAAGGAAGTCACACAAAGCACATACAGATCAGAGTAGGGTACCCGCTGTAACATTGCAGTCGAGATCTGGACTTCCAGTGCCCCAAAGATGGGGTCATTTGGATGTGGGATTTGAGCTGGTCTTCTCTAATTATCAGGGCTAAAGATTCTGTCAAGTGATGGATTCAGATTTTGAACCCGCTTGGGATGGAGATTTTGCAGGCTCACTTTCAATACTGTGTCGTAATACATGAAATCGATTGCTTAGATATAAATTTCCAAGGAAACAGATCATGGTTCCTGAAAATTCACATCCTGGTTAGGAGTTATGGTTATGAGTGAGTGCATGAATCTGTCTCCTATCTTTACCTGAATGCCATTCAGCTATGTCAATTTTCTTGGCTGATTTCTATTCTATAAACAAAGATAAACAAACATATAAACAAATGAGAATGTGGCAGTGTGGCCATTGCATTAGTTTTTAGAAATTTTTTTTGGTTTTTAGAAATGTAAGATGTCCTCTGCCCATAATATATGAATTCCTAAAGCCCCTAGATGATAAAATAACACATCTGCCAATGTCGGGATTTGATCCTACAAACACTTAGTTGTACTCGTGGGAACCAGGCCTTAGGTACAAAAGGAACATGGACAGGAAGGTTAGAAGCTGGCTTCACTACAGGGGCAGAGGTTGTTTGGGTGCTTTAACGGTGAGTTTTCAGACTTTAAATGTTTGGCCTCCTTTTAAGTATCACCTTAATTCTGAATTTCCTGGGTTAGTAACAATTTGGTTTTTGATCACTACTATATTCTTTAATATATTTTCATCCTTATGTCACTGACGTGCTCTGTACCTTGATGAAGAGTCTTGTCTGGGAATGGAAGGAGGTTCTGATTATTCTGCCAGCTGAAAAGACATTATGGACATATCTATCATAGGTCCCTTTACCATACTGTCTGAGGACCTCACAATCTTTACTGTATTATCCTCACACTACCCCAGTGTGTTAGAGCAGAGCTGTTATTCCAGTTTTACTGATGGGGAACTGAGGTGCAGAGAGACTAAGTGATTTGAACAAGGTCACACAGGAAGTCTGTAGCAAAGCAAAGGTATTGAACCCAGGTCTCCAGAGTTCAAGGTTAGCACCCTACCTATTGGGCCATCCTTCCTCTCTTTCAGTAGTTTATCAGGTGCTGTAGGTTTCATGTAGACTGTGCCAGCATTCTAGGGAGTGGTATTTGCTGGACACTTGTGCTGTGAGAATTATAATTACCAGTAACCAGGTGTCATGTGGGATATCTTGGGAGAACTCTCTTTGTTTTGTATATGCAGCCGGGACCCAACAACCCTGTCTGGAGCAAGGCACCGAGAAAGAGCTAACCTCTGTGATGCTGAAGATGGTTGCTGCCCTTGTCCTGGGATCTGTTAGGAATGCTGGTAAGAGAAGGTGATGTTTCAACTGTCACAGCATTGCCTCTGTGATACTTGGTATTAGATGGTGTGGGTACAGCATAATAAGCATCCAACTCCCTTCTTCTCTTTGTAAGGTTTATTCAGAAATCATGTTGCATAACCAGGAATATAGCAATGGCCATATTGCATCAGGCCATTCATCCATCTACTCTGGCTCCCATCCTCCAGCTGTAGCCAATACCTAAAGAGTAAGAACATAAGAAAGGCCATACTGGATCAGACCAATGGTCCATCTAGCCCAGTATCCTGTCTTCCGACAGTGGCCAATGTCAAATGCTTCAGAGGGAATTAACAGAACATTGCAGTGATTGAGTGATCCATCCTCTCTTGTCCAGTCCCAGCATCTGGCAATCAGATACTTAGGGACACCCAGAGCATGG
>VOCN01044013.1:0-11024 GCA_007922305.1 Dermatemys mawii
GCCATTTCCACCTCTGCAGGGCTCCGCTCCCCACAGCCCCACCCAGCAGCATGGAGAACAGGCATGTGGGGCTCTCCAGAAGGGGTCTGCGGGGGCAGGACCAACCCCACATTCTCAAACCCCAGCTAGGGAGGGGGTGGCGCAGCGGGGCAGGAAAACATGGGGTGGTTTGCACCTGGGCACAGGACTGGACCCTCCCGCAGCTCAGAGCCCGCCCCATTGGGGGAAGCTCCTGGACCCTCCAGCAGCTCAGAGCCCGCCCTGTGGGGGAAGCCCCCCACTGCAATGGCCGAGGCTGGACGTCAGAGGAGAGTCAAGGGACTGGGCTTTAGCATCCCGAAGAAGCCACCACATTTCCCGGGGCCTGTCGGACCAAGCAGCCGCCTGGCCCCATGCGAGGGCGGCAGGTCCACATGCTCCCCACTTTGGCTGCTAAGCTGCGGCTGATCAGGGTCCCAGGAGGCGTCCCCCAGCCTGGGCTCCCTTCCACCGAGGTCGGTTCAGTGCCCTGGGCTCCCAGCAAGAGAGGGGGGCGAGATGCCTGTATTGTATAAATACTACAGTGGAGTCACTCAATCCCTGTTCTATTTCCAGCCATGTTTACAGTCCTGCCTCCCCCTCCTCCCACTTCCTCTCCCCCTGCCACCCCCTTCCCAGGGAGCGAGGAGCAGATCCCGCCCCCTGTGGACCCTCTGCTTCGAGAACAAGCCTGGGCAGGTGTGTGGGGGTGGGGTGGAGGAAATCGGCCTGTCACATGATCCTCTCCCATTCAGCTGCTCCGGGAATGCGGCCCCTTTGCCCTATTCGCACACCCGCCCTGCAAGCCCCCTCCCCAGCCCCAGCACACACAGAGCCTCCCCCCTGGGGATCCCTCTACCCTGCCACCCAGAGTCCCCACACGCTCACTGTCCAGCAAAGCCCCCGACCAGCCCATCCCCCGCTTCCAGCACGCCAGGAAAGTGCACCGCCCCACCAGTCCTGCCCATGGCCCAAAGACAGGAAAGTGGGCTGCTCCTTAGGAACAGGGCCTGGGAAGCAAGACACCTGGGTTCTATTTCCAGCTATGCCACTGACTAGCAAGTCCCCTCCCCACTCTGTGCCTCACCTTCCCCATCTGTGCAATGGGGTGGTAGGGGGGTGGCTGGGAGCCTGCGATGGAGCATGCTAGACGGGGCAAGTCACCAGCTGCTTCTGAATTTGGGGCCGAGCGGGAGCAGCTCCCCGCAGGGCAGAAAGCAGGAGGGTGACCAGACAGCAAGTGTGAAAAATCGGAATGGGGGGGGGGGGGCGCGTGTGGAATAGGAGCCTGTATAAGAAAAAGACCCAAAAATGGGGCCTGTCCCTATCAAATAGGGACATCTGGTCACCCTAGAAGGCGGCTGCAGCCGGGCCCTGCTTCCCTAGGCCGGGAAGGCCACAGGGTCAGGGACATTTCAGACAGCCAGGCCCAGGGCAGAAGGGAGCTACCCAGCATGCACTGCTCCACCTGGGCCAAGCAGCCTCTGCCCACCATCACCTGCCTCCAGCTCCTATTCTGTGCCCTGGGCTCCTGCCAGCACCCCCAGGGCTACTCCGAGCCAGGCCACCCTGCGTATCGCGTCCAAAGCATGGACGGGACTGCAGCACCGAGTTCGACAGCCTTTCACCCGGCCGGTAAGCTGCCCTCACCCGCAGCAGGCGGCCCCAGGACGGGGTGCCCCGCACCCTGGAGACAGGCGAGCTCGAGGAACCACCCTCCCGCACAGGTTGAGTCGTCTCTGGAGCCGCCTGCAGACTCTCAAGCACAAAGTTGCCCATTGTTACCCACGCAGGGTGTGTGGGTGGAGAGCCGGCAGGGCAGACTATGGCCCAACCTCCAAAGCCCCCCGAGATCTCCTGAACGGAGGATCCTCCGGTGGAGCCCAGGGCTGGGAGAGTCCAGAGCAGGGGTCGGCGACCCTTCAGAAGGGATGTGCCGAGTCTTCATTTATTCACTTTAATGGAAGGTTTCACATGCCAGTGACACATTTTAACATTTGTAGAAGGCCTAATTCTATTAGTCTTTAATAAAGAACTAAACTATTGCTGTATGTAGCGTAAACACAGTTTTTAAAATGTTTAAGAAGCTTCATTTAAAATTAAATCGAAATGCAGAGCCCCCCGGACCGGTGGCCAGGACCCGGCAGTGTGAGTGCCACTGAAAATCAGCTCGCGTGCCGCCTTTGGAGCTCATGCCATAGGTTGCCTACCCCTGGTCAAGAGGCAGCCAGTCAGGACTGTGCAGCATCAGTGTCTACCCAGCACCGTGCCCGGCAGTGCTGCAGTGGTAATGACGCCCAGTGGGAGTAGCACGGAGCTGGCTCTTGCCAAGGGCCCAAAAAATACTCCTGGCAACTTTCACCCGATTTGGCTTCCCTGCCCCTGGAATACGCAGCGAAACCAGACAACGGCCAGCCCCCTGCTCCCCCGGGGGTCCCCCTTGCCAGTGCCAAAGCAGCAACTCCAGGGCATGGAGCGGGGGCAGTGCCTTCCCCAGCACCCCTGCCCAGCTCCCTGCTCTGATGGAGGGAGGGAGCCAAGCCCAGCAGTGGGGGGGTCCCCCGCCCCCATGGGAGCAGCTCGCTGTGAGGTACCCGGGTTAAATCACCGCTCTCGGCGTTTGTCCAGGGGACAGCCAGGCTGCCCGGGGGGAGGCTGCGGGCAGGGGCTGCCTTCCCCTGCGGGGGGGGTCGTCTCATGGGGGGGCGGAGGGGCTGAGCAGAAACTCCTGGAAGGGGGCTGCTCCCTGCTCCTGCTCCTGGACATTTGATCGTTTCCCGGCCGAGAGCAGGAGGGGGGCAGCCCCGGCGGGGACCCGTCCGGGCACTGGCCTTCGCCTTCCCCTTGGCGCCCGGGGACGGGGAAGGTCCCAGCGGCCAGGCCCCCAACCCGTGTGCGCTCAGGAGCCACCCGACAGCCCAGGACCGGCAGAGCCTCCCCGTGCCAGCCCCGCGGGCGGGTCCCTGCCTGGCTCCCACGGGCCCGTTGGGCGAGGAGCCCCCGGCTCCGGACACAGCCCCTGGTCTGACCCCGGCTCCCCCCAGGGACGGGCCCCCGCCGGGCACCCCGGGCTCTGCGCCCAGCGCCCCTCGGGGTGGGGGCGCTATTTTTACCGGGGCTGGCTGCTGCGCGGGGCCCGTCGGCTCCTGCCCCGAGCTGACGCCGAAGAGGGAGCGAGGGCAGCGGCCACGTCCTCCCGCCCCGGAGCCCTGCTGGGGGCCGCCGTCCGGTCCCGCCCCGGCCGCCCCCGCGCGATCCCCCAGGCCGGGGGCCGCCCTCCCGCGGGACTCGGGTCCCCCTCGCCCCGGGACTTACCCGCAGGAGCGCGGCCAGCAGCAGCAGCAGCGAGCAGCGCGCCCCGGGGAGCCGCCGCCGGGGACCCATGTTCCGGCTCGGGGCGCAGCCGTGTCAGGAGCCAAAGTCCGCCTGGGAGCGCGGCGTCCTGCTCCCGGGATCCCGGGCCGCGCACCGGGCACGTCCCTTTGTCCGGCCGGGCGCCCGCTCCGGCTACTGGCAACTTTTCCCTTCGCCTCCCTCTGCCCCGTCCCGGCGCCGCGCCGCGCCGCGCCGCTCCGAATCTCGGCTCCTCACTCCGGCCGGCTGGCGACCAAACCCGGCCTGGAATCCGGACTCCGGAAGGGAGCTGGGCGGGGGAGGGGGAAGGAGCCGCGGCCCGGGCGAACCACGAGTGACTCCCGCTGCGTGAAATCACAGTCAGGCCCCCAGGAACGGGGCCTGAGCCTGCGAACAGGGACACACCGGAGTGACTTCTCCCTGCACAGCCCCACCCTTCTCAGCTCCTGGGTGCCAGCTGAACCCTCTCACAGAATTGGGCCCCTCTAAGAGTCTTGAGGTGCACCCAGAATGGCTAGTCACTTTGGAAGATCCAGGCCCATAATCAGTGTTTCTGTCTCCCATTGTGTCACTGTATTTGGTGCTTGTTCTTAAATACCCAGCTCCTGGAGTCCCGGGATTTGGGGAGGCTCTCACCTTCCTGTTTTTAAGAGTCAGTTTCTAGCCCTGTGTCCTATGACCAGAGAAAAGCCTGAAAACTTGACCTGCAAACCACATGGCAAAGAACAACTTTGGGGCACTTTGTACCACATACTTTGATGTAACAACTGGACGTACTTCCTGCCAGCCATGGTGCTCACTCCCCTTCTGCCCTGGCAGCTCGATCAAACTGCCCTGGTTCCCCTTTGTGGCACTTGCAGGCTCTCCAGCCCTGGCACACGCTGCACTGATTTCAGACACTCAGGACAAAACAAGCTGCTCTGGCTGAAAGGTGGGACGTGTTTGGAGTCCCCTTAACACCATGAAGACTGATTTCCTTGGTGACCAGGGTGCTGCCCACCCTGTGGCTGGCAGGACCCCGGCACAGATCTCGTTGGTTCCTAGATCTGATGGCGGGATCGGGCTGCAGGGCTGACTGCACGATCCAGCTCATGATCCTGCTTTGCTGAGCTTGGTGGAGGTACGTGGAGCCGGGGAGAGCGTGCCAGGCCGGTGCAGGGTGGAGCAGGCAAAGCAAACATCATGTACAGTTCGCCGTTGTGTGCAGTTTTAATTTCCTGGGGGCACTGTTTCTCACAGTGACTGGCTCCTTTCCCATGGTTTCTTCCACAGGCCTGGTAATCACACTCTGCTCATCTCCGAGCTGTGGAGCTGCTGGGTGCGTGAGCAGAGCAGAGCAGGGAGGATGAGACGAGTGTGATATCGCCAGTAGGGGCACATGAACCACCTGGGCCTCAGGCTGTGGGATGAGGGGGGCACATGTCTGCAGGAAGGTTCCTCCTGGGCACTGCTGCCCCAAGAGCCTCTGGGTACGCTGCCGAGCCCCTGCAGGAGCCACGGCTGGGGTCTGACCCCAGAACTTTCTGTAGTAAAAGCCTGGCCTGTTTCAGCTTGTGCTAAGGGAGCCAACTCCATTAGTTGGCACCTGTAGTAGGCTCTTATCTTATGTGGACCAGTCGCTGGGGACAACAAAGGGCAACACTCTGCCATTGTGTGTTACCAGCAGGAAATCTGTGGGTCCTCAAGCCACAGCGGCTCCCCTAAAAGGACACCCAGCCTCACCTTGGTAGGAATGGTCACTTCCTTGCGGGTTCTGGAGGAGGGGAATGAGGAGCCCGCAGGTGGCCCCAGCCCACAGGACCAACCCCACGTAGCAGAGCTGGCCACTGGGAGAATTGAGCTGGGGAAAGGAGCCCATGTCAGAGGAACCCCCAGGAACCAGTGCATGGGGGGCCCAGCTAGGCCCAGCCAGACACAGTGCTCCCCAGCAGGGACCAAACCCATCCCTCGGCACCAGGCATGTGCAGCTCTGTACAAATCACAACAGTCAGCTGGCTCCACCCAGGCCAGCGAGAGGCTGAGGCCACGCAGCATATCAGTGGCAAGGAGTCCAGCCTCCCCCACTCTGCCCTGTGCTCAGTCCACTGATCCCAGAACAGCCCAGCTGTGTGTCCAAGCCCCTGCACTGCCACCGGCTGACTCCCGAACACCAGTAAAACAACCAAAGCCTTTTGCACTGAGCACAGCCAGGCCCTGACCCTGTGCACGTGCTCTGCACTGTGGCCTTTGACTCACAGAGAGCGTCTCGCACGCACACTGCCCTCTGTGCACACAGGCAGCAGCTCCAACGGAGACCTCCTTAGCCAAAGGAGAGGCTGCCTGAGCAGGGAGCCGCGGTGAGGGTTACTGCCTCTCCCCAGCTGGCTGATACACATCTGAGCGCCTGCAAACCACCCCCTGCCTTGGTCCCATCTCCCAAGCCAGAGCCCTGCTCTACGCCGAGTGCTACAGCAGATACTGGTGCTGCATGACGTCACGCTGCAGCTGCTTTAGCTAAGGCCATTCCACCTGCGCAGTGGGGATCCTCTATCCTGCAGGCCACACAGGCAGGCAGATGCAGCGTGAAGGAAGGCATGCACCACCAGAGAGCCATGCCCATCCACCATGCCATGGGGCAGAACAGAGAGCAGCACTGGTTAGTGCACCCAGGAGCCCCTCCCCCACGTGCCATCAGACAGGGCTTGTTCAAAGCACAGTCTGGTGCTACGGGGTGCTGTCACACCGGGGGCTATGAGAGATCCCATGGTGTTGAGACCATGTGTCCTGGCCCATCTCCACCTCTGGTGAGGGTATTGTGTCTACTCCGGCATTTTGAAATAATACAGTACCCTTCACTTCCTGCCCCCAACGTGGCATGCAGCATTGCTGTGTGCTGTTAACCATC
This sequence comes from Dermatemys mawii, assembly GCA_007922305.1. Taxonomy (NCBI): domain Eukaryota; kingdom Metazoa; phylum Chordata; order Testudines; family Dermatemydidae; genus Dermatemys; species Dermatemys mawii. The sequence goes on from VOCN01044013.1 coordinate 6,257, forward strand.
CCACCCCAGAAGAAGCTGCATTTCAGTGATGGGCCAAGCTATCACTTACCTGTGTCAAGTAAAAGCAACAAAGAGTCTTGTAGCACCTTATAGACTAAGCATAAGCTTTCATGAGTGAAGACCCACTTCATCAGATCATAGAATCTCAGAGCTAGAAGGGACTTGTAGGAGGTCATGTAGTCCAACCCCCTGCTCAAAGCAGGACCAAATCCCATTTTTGCCCCATATCCCTAAATGCCACCCCCCACCCCCCGCAACTGAACACATAATGCTGGATTTAGCAGGCCAATGCTCAAACCACTGAGCTAGCCCTTCCCCTAAGGGCAAGTCAATCAGGGAGGGTGAGGCCTACTAAGTGAATTTATCTTGCCTGCATATTTATACCTGCCTCTGGAGATTTCCACAACATTCAGCTGATGAAGTGGGTCTTCGCCCATGAAAGCTCATGATCCAAAACATCTGTTAGTCTATAACAGGCCTGCACAACTCAGAAAGCAGCGAGGGCCATATTACTGCAAAAAAACCAGCTGTTGGCCAAAAAGCCCCCTCCCCATCCGCTCCCCCCCACACACCACTTGGCTTGCCCCACCCCTACTTACCTCCCGTGGGCTGCACAGTGAGCCCGTGTGGGCTGTATTTGGCCCCCGGGCCGCATATTGTGCAGTCCTGGTCTATAAGGTGCTACAAGACTCTTTGTCGCTTTTGCAGATCCAGACAAACACGGCTACCCCTCTGATACTATGTCAAGTATTAAATCAAAGCCCAGCATTATAATAATTCACAACCAATAATCTGCTGGCTGAATCTTGGTTCCTTTCCCACTTAGGGGACATCTCTGAGCAGATCACAACCAATGTGACTTCATCCCATAATCTCATATTCTGCAAAGCTTCTGATTTTCACTCTCAGGATCCATGGCCATTAGCTGAAATTTCAGCTGTGATTGGCTGACCAGCTCACATGGCCACTTTTCCCTCTCAGACCAGGTGAGCATGAACAAATTAAAAATTCACTGGCCACACAGACAAGTCTGAAGAAATCTGAAACTCAGCTCCTGGCACTTGCATGGTGTAAAGAGAGTTCATCTGGACAGGCAAGTGTTTGCATCAGTTGTTTTCTACTGTATCCCACCTGCCAGTGACTATGGTTCCTGACCCCTGCAGCCATCAGCTGACTCCGGCCCCCCACATTACAGCTGATGAGAAGCTTTTCACGAGGTCTGCCAGGCTGTGTGTTACAGGGAGCACTGGGGCACTGTATGGACTGGGACCAGTTGAAGCCTCGGGGGCTTTCCCAGTCACTCCGCACTGCTCTGAGGGGCGAGTGGGTGGTCAGATCAGATTTGCATGTAAAACCGTCTCTGACTTGTCTGTCTCCTGCGAACCCTGGCTCCTTCCCCAGTGCACACTGCAGAGGGAGGACAACCAGGGAACCCCGCAGTGTGTCTAAGGTTACTGCAGGCTCTGGGCCCTGCCCTCCGCGGGGGCATCCGCACTGCGCGGAGCCCCACTGCACTGGGAGCAGGGGTGGGGATAATGAACCTCTTTTCTTGGGGATTTTTAATTCCCTTTGGCTTTGTCCAGCTCTAAAATAGGCCAGTGACTCTGCAGCTCTCCCCCGTCCCAAAGGCTCCTGTTCCGCTTCTCTTCCCCAGCACACCCCCAGCCCTCTGCTCACACTCCCCCTGGCTGAGGGGTGGGCCTCCACCTCCCCTGAACTGCAGGGAACCAGGTGCCATGAATGATTAACTCTGGATTTCCTGCATGAGGGACTGAGCAGCCCCCTCTTGTACCAGCCCCCTCTTGTACCAGCAGGCAGAGGAGAGGGTGACGGGAGCAGCCAAATCCTCTTCTGGGCAAGGTCCCACGCAGGGGACCCGGCTACATCTCCCCGGCTCCTTGCCTCCTAAGCAATTTAGAGTGGCAGCTTGGCTCCTTGGTACACTCTCCTGGTGGGTTACAAGGGGATGGTGCCTGCGTGGGGACGGGGGGGCCCAGGCATGCTCAGGGAGACGTGTGGAGCGGGGGAGGGGAACTGTCCTGCCCTGGTCCCAGCAGGCTGGGCCGGAGGTGACCTTATCTGGATTTCTGTGACTCACTCCGTCTTGAGCTTCCCCCCATTGTTCTCCGGGTTCCTTTGCCCTGGACCGGGAAGCCCAGCCTGCAGTTCCACTGATTAGCAGCAAGGCCAGGCCTGCGCCGTCACCCTCCCCAGCATTGCAGAGGCTGCGGCCCCCACCCCAGCCCCCAGCAATGCTGCCCCATCCCCCACAGGTGGGCTACACAAGGGGGCACTGATTGCTGCCAAGTCACCCCTCAGCACGGAGATTCACTGCCTCATAGCCCCTCCTGCCAGCGCCAGCTCTGAGCCCCTTGGCCCCGGCGCCTGCCCACAGATCCAACCCTCCAGGGTGCTCCCGGCCGGAGTTTCTCTGGAGACGCGTGAAGCCCACGTCACACCGGGCAGGACAGGCAGCTCGCCCGGCCAAGTGTCGTTGCAGCGGGGCCCCCACTCCTGTGCTCCCTCCCGCCCAGCAGGCCGATGCCGGGCAGACACGCTGGGGGCTCCTCCCTGCCCAGAGCCTGGATCGGGCCAGGAGCTGCCGGGCACGAGAGAGGGCAGCCAGAGCCCTTCAGGGAGAGCTGGCACCGGAGCACCTGGTGTGTCGGAGGCGGGTGCTGACCTCTCCATGCAGCCCAGGGTGCTAAGGAGGACGAGGGTCAGAGGTTAAAGGGTACGAGGGCGATGCCCCCTGGGCCATGCCCAACAAAGGGTTGTGCAGAGAGAGTGCTGGGTATCGGCCCGGGGGTCGCCCAGCGCTTCCCCTCCAGCCTCAGGGGCGCAGCTGGGCTGCACAGGAGAGCAGCAGTGTGTCCGAGCCCGTCACAGACCCCGGAGCCGGGTCTCAGATGTGCTGTGGTGTAAGGAGGCTCACAGACAAGCCCTGCTGCCGTGCCGGGGTGGCTGGTTCCTGGAGGCTGGGGAATGGGGGAGAACTCAGCTTTCGTTTTTTAAAACGTCCGTTTCAAGCAGACGGCAGAAGGGACCCTGCAAAGGTGACCAGCGCGCGCTGACGGCAGAGAAAAGCAGCCCAGGATTATCAGAGTTTAATGACTTGCTGGATTTTTTGGCTCTGATGTGATCTCTGAGCCTGAGGTTGGTGTCAGTGAACCGGGGGACGGGGGGACCACACACTCTCACAGACACCTGAGCTGTGTGTGAGTCCTACACCTCCAAGGTGTGTGAGACCTGCACCTCCGCGTCTCTGGTAGGGCGACCATCTTCTCCAAATGCAAAAACAGGACACTTGCAGGAGCTGCACTCCCCCACCCCATTGCCCTGCCCCCCTGCTCCTCTTCCCCACCAGGGCCCACCTCCTGGCCAAGCCAGAGCTGGGTCGTGGTAAGAGCTTCCTGGGGAGCCCCAGCCCCTCCATCTGCCCTGGGCGGGGGACCAGGGGGCACAAGAGCAGCCCCCCGGGTGTGCGGTCCAAGCAGGGGAGCCTCAAACAGCGGCTTGTGCTTCAGACTCCCTGGGCGGCTCTTACCATGGTCATGGTCCGACTTTGGCTTCCGGCCTGGCCAGGGGCAGGGCCTCAGGGGAGGAGATGGGGCAGGGCCTCGTGGCAAGATGGGGCTACAACCCACCTCAGCCCCCTCCACCGGGAAGAGGCTGGCGCCACCCCCCAGGACTGGCCTTACCATGAGGTGAACTGAGGAGGCCGATGCCAGACCCTGGGCGGTGGCGGGGAGGGGTACTAGGACCCAGAGTGTAGAAAATGGTGTCGGTGCTGGTGCAGATGTATCCTCTCTGCTCTAGGTGCACAGAGCTGGGGAGCGCTGGGCTGGAGGGAGGAGGGCACAAGAGACACAGGCAGGCAGGGGAAAGGGGAGAGGGAAGAAGAGAAAGCAGCAGGAGCTGCAGGGAGAGAGAGGAGAAGGAGCCTCTCATGTACCTCTCCAGTATTCCCGGATGCCTGGACTGATTAACACCAGCTTCTCAGGGAGCTTCCTGTTTCCTGCTGCATCCCTGAACCCACTGGAGGAGACCAGGCAGTCAACTGAAGTAGTAGGAGCCAATTTGGCCCTTAAGACACTGATATCTTTCCTCACTCAGGCCCTGCTACCAGCCTGCTTATTTGTCCCCTTCAATTGCGTGTTGAGAGCCACTAGAGCTGGCCCAGAACAGCCGTCATGAGTGAAAGAAGAAAACGCCCCCCTGGGGCAGTGTTCAGAAAAAGAAAGGAAGCAAAGGAAGCTTTTCTATCTAAGCAGGAAGGAGCTCTCCTGAAATACAGAGACACAAATGTTCATGGTGAGCCTTCCGGCCCCAGCGAGGATGTGAGGGGTGAGGAGATGCCTGATCTTCCAGTTAGTCAGAGTGCAGGTGACCTGGCAGCTTCTGCAGCATCCATATCTCCATCTCAAATGGATGCAACCAGGCACATTCCTGAAGAAAAGCATAGATCAGAGAAGAGTGTGGGGGAGGAATAAGAAACAGCTGCTGCTGAGTTTAGTTCCTTAAGTCTAGATGATCCAGGACTGTGGACCCACTGGAGCAGTAGCCTGAGGGACTTCCTTGTACTGCATGGGCCACAGCAAGTGAAAAACTTCACGTTCCCCAAAGACAATGAAAATAGAAGCTTCCATCCAACACATTACTGGTGTGAACTCCCCAATGGTGACAAAGTGGAGAGGCTCAAAAACCCGGAATGCTGCATACTATTTTTGTTGCAAACTCTTCCAGTTTAATGTTCCAGCCACATTGG
>ML679614.1:0-10937 GCA_007922305.1 Dermatemys mawii
GGTGATGGGGAGAGGGAGGGGTTGTGGCAGGGCTGGGAGCAGGGGGAGGAGAGGCTTGCCAGCTTCCTAGTGGCACAAAACCTCACGCTCCAGCCCTGTCCCTTTCCCCGAGGCTCACAGCCCATAGTATACCAGGCTGTGGTAGGGTGGGCAAAAGCTGAGGAGCCCTGAATGGGCGAATGGAAGGCTGCGATAGTGTCCAGACGTACTCTGAGCTCGTTGACAGACCTTGTGTCTTTAAGTCCAGTAGGTAGTCTACGATCTTGGGGAGAACAGCAGGAATGGAAATGCTTCCACTTCTGGTAGGTTCCTGCTGGGTAAGAGACTGGACATTCTCCAGAAAGCTCAGCTTCGTGCCCGAGAACCATCTAGGAATCATGCCCACGGATTCAAAGACAAGGAGCCGGGCTGGTTCAGGCGCCTGAGCTCTGTGACTGGCGATCGTTCCTGAGGGGAAGGCAGGGAGGCACTGCCACTGAGAGGTGAAGGAAGTTCAAGTTGCACAGCAGTCTGGCCGTGACCGTGGTATGAGAATACCCTCACCCTTTCCTGCTTCAAGAGAATTAGTGGTAGAAGCAGGTAAGCATGCAGCAGGACACAGGGCCATAGCGCTATCAGGGTGTCCCACAATGAATTGTGGCTGCGTCCTCCCTTGAAGAGGAAAAGACGACATTTCATATGGTTGGGGTAGGAAAAAGTTCTGCTCCTGGAAGACCCCAGGTTAGGCAGCTGCTGTGAGCTCCCATTCGTGGTCCTGATAGAGGTTGCTGCTCATGACGTCTGCATTTATATTCTGGAGGCCTAGAAGATAAAGGGCCAAGATTTCTATCTGATGGGAAAAGCACCAGTTCTACAGTTTTAGCGATTCTAGGCATAAGGAATGGGATCGTGCTCCACTTTATCAGTTTATAATAGGTTGCTGCCTTGTTGTCCAGCATTACTCTGAAAAGCGCCCTGTATGTTGTAAAGGAAGCAGTGACCAGCAGATTATCATGCTCTCAGTTCTAAGATTAGAATGTGAAGTGTAATATCTGGTGTGGACCATTTGCCCTGAGCTGTGGCTCCTTGGAGGTGGACTTCCCAATCCAAAAGAGAGACATCTGTCATGAGGGTTTGTGAGGGTGTAGGATGTGAGAATGGGGTTTCCTTGCAGACTTTCAGGTGGGTCTTTCTGTCATGGAGTCCCTGGATCATGCTCGGAAGCTGCTCCCCACCGAAGTCAGTCAGGACTCTGGTGAAGCCTCCTCTCTGTGAGCGACTGTCTTCAGGGCAAGAATCTCACACACCTTCCACCTTCCTGGGTCTGACCTTGGAGCATTCAGCATCCTCTGCCTCTCCGTGCGCTTCCCACAGCGAGCCTGCAGAGGTGGGGTCCCGGGAAAGCCAGAGGGTCCTGCACCCCAACTCCACAGTCAGATGTGACTCTCAGCCAGCCAGTAAAATAGAGGTTTATTAAATGACAGGAACACAGTTTAAAAAGAGCTTGTAGGTACAGAGAACCAGACCTCTCAGCTGTGTCCATATTGGGAGGCAGTGAGCCAGACAACCACATCTGCACTTCACTGCATGTCCCCGGCCAGCCTCACACTCCAGTCCCTCCTCTGTTTTCCTTTGTCTCTCTTCCCAGGCCAAAAAGTTACATGATCCCTTTGTTCTCACTTACACTGGCCCTCTGCTCTGCACCAACTACACACCCTTATTCCTCCACATAGACACTCAAGAAATGCACAGGGGAAACCAAGGCACCCACACAGTATCCAGAGAGAACATTAAGACCATTTCCACTCTGTCAAACTTCCCACCACCTGAGAGAGTCCAGAACTTTGGGGTGTTTGGAGAGTCTATGCACATGAAGTACAAGCTGGCACAAGGCATGACAAACATGGAGGCTGACATGTGGCCTAGGAGCTGTAGGCAGGTCTGTACAGTTGTTTGCAAACTGCACTGTTGTGTAGAGATTAGATTAGAGAAGAGTCTAAGAATATCAAAGTTGGAAGGGATCTCAGGAGATCATGTAGTCCAACCCCTTGCTCAAAGCAGGACCAATCCCCAGTTAAATCATCCAACAGGTTTTCTCCCCATATCCCTAAATAATCCCCTCAAGAATTAAACTCACAGCCCTAGGTTTAGCAGGCTAATACTCAAACCACTGAGCTATTCCTAGGAGGCTCTAGAGTGGCTCTGCTGAAGTCTATCCTCTGTACCAGAATCAATGTAGACCTCTTGAGATTAATATGTAGATCTAGGGACTCAAATAGGGCTAGTTACCAATTAGATCTCTAGGGCTGACCAATTCCTAGCGTAGGTGGGCTGCTACCACTGAGAGGACCTTGGGGCCATGCAGAGTATGAAGAGAAGAACTTGGTACTGGTAATAATCTGAGCCTATTACACAACGTAGGAGATGCTTGTGGAAGGGGTGGATCACTAAATGAAAGTAGACATCCTGGAGATCGAGAGCAATGAACCAGTCTCCTGGATCTACAGAGGGAATATTGTGGCTAGTGTCACCATTCTGCAGTGCTGCAAAAGGGCATAAGTATTCTAATTTATGAGAGCGAGGATTGGTTTCCATCCTTTGCCCCTCCTGGGGACTAGGAAATAGTTGGAATAGAACCATTTTGATCTTCCGCAAAAGCAGGAGAGGCTGGGCCGCCTGCTTTAACAGCTCCTACTGAGAGGGCTCCCTGAAGAGGGATGGAGGAAAGTGTGAGGAGGGGGTATCGTAGAATCCTAGCATATCAGGGTTGGAAGGGACCTCAGGAGGTTCTAGTCCAACCCCCTGCTCAAAGCAGGACCAACCCCAACTAAATCATCCCAGTCAGGGCTTTGTCAAGCCTGACCTTAAAAACCTCTAAGGAAGGAGATTCCACCACCTCCCTAGGGACCCATTCCAGTGCTTCACAACCCTCCTAGTGAAACAGTGTTTCCTAATATCCAACCTAAACCTCCCCCACTGCAACTTGAGACCATTGCTCCTTGTTCTGTCATCTGGTACCACTGAGAACAGCCGCGCTCCATCCTCTCTGGAACCCCCTTTCAGGTAGTTGAAAGCAGCTATCAAATCCCTGCTCATTCTTCTCTTCTGTAGACTACACAATCCCAGTCCTCTCAGCCTCTCCTCATAAGTCATGTGCTCCAGCCCCCTAACCATTTTAGATGCCCTCCTCTGGACTCTTTCCAATTTTTCCACATCCTTCTTATAGTGTGGGCCCCAAAACTGGACATGGTACTCCAGATGAGGCCTCACCAATGTTGAATAGAGGGGCATGAACACGTCCCTCGATCTGCTGGGGCAACGCCCCTACTTATACAGCCCAAAATGCTGTTAGCTTTCTTGGAAACAAGGGCACACTGTTGACTCATATCCAGCTTCTCATCCACTGTAACCCCTAGGTCACAGGTCGGCAACCTTTCAGAAATGGTGTGCCGAGTCTTCATTTATTCACTCTAATTTAAGGATTCGTGTGCCAGTAATACATTTTAACGTTTTTAGAAGGTCTCTTTCTATAAGTCTTTAATATATAAATAAACTATTGTTGTATGTAAAGTAAATAAGATTTTTAAAATGTTAAGAATTTCATTTAAAATTAAATTATAATGCAAAGCCCCCAGACCAGTGGCCAGGACCTGGGCAGTGTGAGTGCCACTAAGAATCAGCTCGCATGCCGCCTTCAGCACCCGTGCCATAGGTTGCCTACCCCTGCTCTGTATCCTATTCCTACCCTCCAGAGGTCCCTACCATTCCTCTCAGTTTAGTGTCATCTGAAAACTTGCTGAGGGTGCAGTCCACGCCATCCTCCAGATCACTGATAAAGATATTGAACAAAACTGGCCCCAAGACCAACCCTTGGGGCACTCCACTTGATACTGGCTGCCAACTAGACTTGGAGCCATTGATCACGATCCGTTGAGCCAGACGATCCAGCCAGCTTTCTATCCACCTTACGCTCCATTCATCCAGCCCATACTTCTTTAACTTGCTGGCAAGAATACTGTGGGAGACCGTTGTGATGGTGTACCCTATAAGGCTTTATGGAGGGTGCCTATAGATGTGTGTATGCTACAAATGGAATATGCTTTTGCTACATATGCCATGTAACATATCCATGTAAAGGTAATGATCTGCTGGATCTGTTCATCCTATTTTTTGTATGTATGTGTCTGTTTTGTATTCAAAGTTATGAATATTGACTATGTGCTTGGTTAGTTGTAAGTAGACTTTGGAAAGCAGCTGAGCAGCTCTCTGAGAAAAAAACTATTCTCAGTGAATCCCAGTCAAGAACCAATCAAGCTAACAATGAACTTAACAGACGCCCGTCCACACCCGAACTTCCCCAGGAATGTGGCCTGGCTGGTAATGAATGGAGTCTGGCTCAAACATGTGACTCGACCATGTGGCTCGGAAACTGCATTTTACAAGTGGACTCTGCATAGGAAGAAGGAGGGGGTTTCCACCCATAAGAGATGTCTATATAAACCCTGGAGAGACCCCTCCATGTTTGCCTTCAGCTGGCTAAAAGAACAGCCTCTCCATCCCCCAAGGATACCTAGAAGAAACTGGAACAAAGGACAGTGGCTGTAGGAGGGGTGTGAGTCATAGATGGACCCAGACTAACAGGGAGTTTAGTCTGAAAGAAGAAATTCACTGAAACATGTGAGGGTGAGGCTTTTTATTGTATGTGTTAGATCTGCGTGTTCTATTTTGTTTTATTTAGTAGTTCACTTTATTCTGTCTGTTACTATTTGGGACCAATTAAATACTACTTCCTGACTTTATTAAAATCACTTTTTACTTATTAATTAACCTGGAGTATGTGTTGGTACCTGGGGTCGGGGGGAAACAGCTGTGCATCTCTCTCTATCATTGTTATAGAGGGCGAACCATCTATGAGTTTGCCCTGTATAAGCTTTATACAGGGCAAAACTAATTTATTCAGGGTTTGACCCCATTGGGAGTTAAGCATCTGAGTGCCAGAAGCAAGAATACTTCCTGCCTGTTTCCAGGCAAGCCCATAGCTGTTGGGGGATGTGGCTCAGACCTGGCAGGGTTCTGAGGTCCTAAGCTGTTTGGGCAGGAAAACGGAGGCAGAAGTAGCCCTGGCATATCAGGTGGCAGTTTCTGAGCGGGTTTCTGTGATCCCAACCCATCACACCATATCAAAAGCTTTGCTAAAGTCAAGGAATAACACATCCACTACTTTCCCCTCATCCACAGAGCCAGTTATCTCACCAATTAGGTTAGTCAGGCATGACTTGCCCTTCGTGAATCCATGCTGATTGTTCCTGATCACTTTCCTCTCCTCTAAGTGCTTCAGAATTGATTCCTTGAGGACCTGCTCCATGATTTTTCCAGGGACTGAGATGAGGCTGACTGGCTTGTAGTTAACTGGATCCTCCTCCTTTCCTTTTTTAAAGATGGGCACTATATTAGGCTTTTTCCAGTCATCCGGGACCTCCTTCGATCACCAGGAGTTTTCAAAGATAATGGCCAATGGCTCTGCAATCACATCCACCAACTGCTTTAGCACCCTAGGATGCAGCACATCTGGCCTCATGGACTTGTTCTCGTCCAGCTTTTCTAAATGGCCCTGAATCACTTCTTTCTCCACAGAGGGCTGATCACCTTCTCCCCATGCTGTGCTGCCCAGTGCAGTAGTCTGGGAGCTGACCTTGTTCGTGAAGACAGCGGCAAAAAAAGCATTGAGTACCTTTGCTTTTTCCACATCCTCTGTCACTAGATTGCCTGCCTCATTCAATTCACTTTCCTTGACTTTCTTCTTCTTGCTAACATACCTGAAGAAACCCTTCTTGTTACATTTAACATCCCTTGCTAGTGCGACTGCAAGTGTGATTTAGCCTTCCTGATTTCACTCCTGAATGCCTGAGCAATATTTTTATACTCTTCCCTGGTCATTTGTCCAATCTTCCACTTCTTAGAAGCTTCTTTTTTGTGTTTAAGATCAGCAAGGATTTCACTGTTAAGCCAAGCTGATTGCCTGCCATATTTACTATTCTTTCTACACATCGGGGTGGTTTGTTCCTGCAACCTCATTAAGGATTCTTTAAAATACAGACAGCTCTCCTGGATTCCTTTCCCCTTCATGTTATTCTCCCACAGCACCTTTGATCTGGCAAATCCCTCTGGATGAGGATGCACAGAAAAAAATCCGCTTTTATCACTGACATAGGCCTCTACGAACTCACCATGTTACCTTTTGGATTGGTCAATGCTGGTGCGACCTTCCAGAGGCTGGTCAATAAAGTGTTAAACAGTTTACGACATTTTGCAAGGGTACATATAGATGACATAGCGGTGTCCAGTGACTCATGGGACAATCATAAAAAACCCCTGGGAATTGTGCTGTCCAAACTCAAGGAGGCTGGTCTAACCATGAAACCCTTCATGTGCAAAATAGGAGCAGCCAGCATCCCTTATTTGGGACATTGGCTTGGAGGGGATAGATATCCACTGAATCTCTTAAATTGGAAGCATTGTAAATTGTGCCCCAAACTAAAAGATGGGTCCAATCATTCATCGGTCTGGCAAACTACTACAGAAGGTTTGTGTGAGTTCAGCGACATTGTATCCCAAACACAAACGTGTGTGAAAAGCATGAACCCAATAAAGCGGTGTGGTCAGAAGCATGACAAAAAGGTTTCGATAAGATAACGACAAGCTTGTCTGGAAACCCTGTACTAGCCAGTCCTGACTTTGAGAAAACAATTGAGTTATGTACAGACACCACTGACAGCAGGGTGGGTGCTCACCTGATGCAGACAGGGTAACAAAAAACAAAAAACACCCAGTTGCCTTCTTGAGTAAAAAGCTGCTACCAGTGGAACAACATTCCTCTGTCACTGAAAAGGAATGTCCCGCTATGATGTGGCAGTTAAAGCGCCGAGGCTCCATCGCTTTAATAGAAAGTTTAGGATCCTGACAGACCATTTGCCATTGGTGCAGATAAACAAAGGCACAAACTCCAAACTTCTGCGCTGGAGCCTGATTCTGAGGAGTTTGACATGGAAATTATACACATAAAGGGAAGGGAAAACCTGGCAACAGATGCTCTGTCCAGGACAGAGGACCCGGGTGCACTGCTTTTGAGCTAGTCAGTGACAAACCCTCTCACAGTAAACTAAGTGGGAGGGGGTGTGATGCTCTGTATCTCGGGGGAACACCCTGCACTCTTATATTCATCCTTAGAATAGGATTAATTGTGGGGTATCCAATGCAAAGTTTGTCATGTTGGGGGTCTTTGGAGGGCTCATGATGCCCTGAGCATGGTCGTTACAGCGTCATTCGGTTGCCCAGTCCAAGCAGCAGCTGGCCAGAAGTGCTCATTCACGTAGCCCAGACCAGCTTACACGTCAGAGGCTGTGTGTGAACAGCCTGGGAGTGGGGGTTCTCACAGCAGAGCAGGGTAAGACTGGCTCCCAGAGTCGGGGCTTGGAGTGGCCTAACAGATCACCGCTCCAGATAACACCAGGGGAACGTCACAACCTCCTTTGCTTCTTCCTTCTGGATCCACTGGACAAATTCCGGGGGGCAGGGCTGGAGCCATTCCTCAGATGGCGCTGGCTGGGTTTCTGCAGCATTTGTTCTCCTTCGGGGCTGGCAGCGGCCGTGTGGTGGCAACCCCTGGGATCGTAAACCCCATGTTAGCTGAGAGGAGGCACTTAGCAGCTGGGAGCCACATGTGCTGCCCTGAACTCCCCACTGGGAAAGGCAGAACAGCCCACGTCTCCTTCTGAGACAGGGAGCAGCAAGACGAAGGGCCAATCCTCCACACTGGCTAGTGCAATAGGGTGGGTCTGCGAGGGCTGCCTGCTGGGGGGCTGGGATAGGCAGGGCCGTGACTGTCCAATGTGGGGGAATCTCCCCCATTCAGCGGTGACAGCCTGAGTTGTCCTTCATTGTCACACCTGCATAGCCCCTCGTGCCCCTGGGAGTGATGCGGTCACGGCCCGTGGCGGGTGGACTCAGAGCACCCCTGCCCCATTGTCCCCGGGTACCCTGCTCTGGAAGGAGGGCAGCATCTCTGCCCTCTGGCAGCATTTGGGGCCTGGCTCAGCTGCTGTCCAGCCCTCGCCCCCAGGGGAGATCCCAGTGCGAGGAGCCCCATCCCCAGCAGGACGCTCCCAGGGCTGTGCCAGCACCTCTGCCTCTCAGTCCTTTGCTGACGCCCAGCAGCAGGGGGTCGGGTCGCCTGGCCTCTCTAGCTGCCCTGTTGGGAATCAGGGCTCTGGGGAATCCCAGTGCAGACAAAGAGCAGGGCACGTCCATGGCATTGGCTCTGCCATTGCTGAGGCTAGTGGAGACTTGGGCCCGAGCAGCAGCACACAGGACTTTGCAGCTGGTTTAATAACCAGCAGGCACATGTCACACGCCCTGGAGAGGGAGAGAACCCTGCACGGAGTGGGGCTCCCACAGACCAGCACCCTCGGGAGGACCCTGCCCAGCCCAGCCTCCTGCCCAGCTGGGCCCAGCCCAGTGTCCCGTGCGTGCAGCCCCCCAGAGACTGGAGAACCACTCACCCGAGGGGGCTCCGAGCCCCAGCTCAGTGGCACGGTGGACATCACTCTTGACGAGGCACTCGATGAAGATTTCACTGGCTCTGGCACCCTTATTCCTCACCCCGTCAATCAGACCCCTGGCTCGGTCGCTCGTCTTATCGCAGCTCTCCGTCACCTCCTCCACTTCCTCCTTGTTCAGCACCCCTCTCTGCAGCACATTGTCCAGGAGGGCGCTGATCACGCTCTTGTTCACGCGCTCCACAAACCTGAGCCGCACGTTGCTTAACGTCCGATCTGTAAGAGCAGCCCCGTGAGCCCCCGGGGCCTCCCCTCGGGCCCTGCCAGCCCTCGGGGTATTTGTACTCGGCCATGGCGGCGCCTGGCCCCGTGCTGTACCAGGCAGCTCCTTCACAAGGGGGGTGCACTAGTGGAGCTCCCGTGGGGACCAACTGATACAGCCATGGCCCATCCCACAGCCCTCCATGTACACCCCACACACTCCTTCACATCTCCTCACTCACTGCACCAGCCTCCCGCGCCTGCCCAGCACTCACACGCTCTGGGCTGCCTCGCTGACCCTGCCATTTTGCTTTCCAGACTCGCAGCCTTCACTCCAGTGAGTCCCTCGCTCTTCCTGGCGTGACAAGACCCTGCAGGGAGCCCGGCCTGCAGCTGCCCTGCCCCCAGGGGAGACCTGTCCCAGGCACTCAGTGTGGGGTTAGCTCAGACCTCCAGTGCCACTCTCAGGAGCTGTTTCAGGGCGAGTCCATGGGCCGGTTAAACCTCACTGACGCTGCTGGTGGGCGTGACAGCCGTTTCGTCCAGGGAAAGAAGCAATGAAGCTCCCTTGTGGAACCAGAGAGCTGACATAAGAAGAGCGACCGCCCATGCCAGCCCCTCAGGAAGCCAGCCAAGGCGGTGGAGGGATTTCACTGAGGGAGGGTTGGGGCAGGGTATGTCTGAGAGGCAGCAGACGCCCCAGAGGAGAAGTAAGGAAGCACCAGACACAACCACGTTCCTGTGGGTCGTGTGACCCTAGAAAAGCAAAGAGCTGCAGGCGCTGCAAGGCCTGGTCTTGGTGACCCAGAATGCCCAGCTGCCCAGCCCCACGCTTAACGGGCAGGAGGTGGCAGAGCTAGACGGGCTAAGAAGTAACCTTAGCACTGCCCCCACCTCCCTCCCGAGTGACTCTGTCTGGCTTCTCTTTCGCAATGGGGACGTGGCTCCCTTTGCCTTGCAGCCTCCCCGCTATGGGGGCAGGGGGAGGGGAATGTCTTAGGGAACCTGCAGCTGGGCTACATTGAAAACTCCCATCGGGCCCAGCTCTGTCTCCCAGGCACAAAACAATCTGCCCCCCGAGAGGGAGACGCAGGCTTCAAACAAAACCCTCCCCAAGTAACACAAAACAGGGTGCAGGAGCCCTGGCTGCCCCCGGCCCACCCTTCCGCTCCAGCTGAGTTCCCTCCTCCCTCCACAAAAAAACCCTGACCCCTTCCCAGCTGAACAGGGCTGGCTGGCCCAAAGCCCTTAAAGGGGCAAAACATCCCCTGTGTCACGTTACTTGTGGGGAGAGCAAGGAACGAGAAGGCACTGGCCCCGTCTGAGGGGAAGGTGGCTAGGAAGGCGGGAAACCATGGAACAGTCCTTATGCGGGGGGGAGCAGACTGGGTAGAGGGGGAAGGAGGGCTGGCGCCATCCAGAGGGAGTGGGCAGGGACTGGGGAGTAGGAGCGGGGCTACCCCATCCAGGAGGAGTGGGCAGGGATTGGGGGCTTGGAGCGGGGCTGGCCCCTTTCAGGGGGAGCAGGCTCTGTGGGGGCCTGGGAAGGAGGTTAGCCCCATCTGGGGGGAGCAGGGAGGGATGGGGTGGGCAGGAGCGGGGCTGGCCCCATCCAGGGGGGTGGAAGTAGGAGAACAGCACAGCACCAGCCCCACCCCGGAGGAGCAGGCAGGACTAACTCAAGCCCAGAGGCCTGGCCTCACGTCTGGCAGGAGCAGAGGCTGCCCTTGCCCAGGCAGGGTGTGCACCATGGCCCGAGGAGGGGGCGGGAACAGCCCAGACCCCTTCACTCACCAGCCATCGCCCCCGGCCCAGACGCCGCTCAGCCTGCACCGTTCACCAGGAACTCTGAGCAACGGAAAGTGAGGCCTGGTCCCCTCCTCTTCCTGCCGCTCTCAAAGCCTGCGCTGGTGGAAGGGGAGCGGGGCCCCACACACAGGCAGGCCGAGGTTGGCCAGGAGTCAGGGCTCCAGTCAGGCCTGCTGGGGGGGCAGGGGAGGTGTGTGTGGACAAAGAGCCCAGGGGCATGTTGATTGAAAAGGGCTCAGGCAGATGGGATAGGGACGTAGCCAGGAGACATTTCTTCCTAAGGCCAGAGTTACTGCTTGGTTTGGGTCCTGAATCACGACAGCCGACGTCCTT